>CAUJNA010003294.1:255000-387500 GCA_963377175.1 Effrenium voratum | reverse complement strand
CCTGCCGCCGCGACGGGAAGACCTTCCGCATCGCCTGGCGAGAGGGCGCGCCCGAGGAGAAAGCGGCGGTCCCGGGCCAAGAGGCAGAGCCACCCGCGCCCGCGCCCACGCCCGCGCCCTTGCCGGCGTGGCTGGATGCTTCTGTGGGCTTTGCCAGCTTCCCGAGGCGGTCCCTGCACCGAGAGATCGAGGAGAAGCCGAGGTACCCGGTGTTCTGCTCGGAGCTTGAACCCGAAGCTTTGAGCATAGGCCTGGGCAGCTTGGGCACCTTGCCCGAGGCAACGCAGGGCCCACCCCTCGCTCAGAGTGCCCTGAGCCCAAGTGCAGCCGCAGCTCCCCCGCTGGCCGCAGCTACCATGTTCGCCACCACTACCACAGCTCCAGCCTGTGCAGTCTCAGCGGCACCATCTGCTGCTCCCATGGCTTTCTCCACCCCAGCCTCCTCAATGACTGCACTAGATGCGAGGCTTGAGGATGTGCCCAAGCTGCTGGAGATGGAATTGGGAAAGCGCTTGCGTGCCTTGTATTGCAGTCTCAGTCGGGTCATGTTTTTTGTTTTTTCCCCCACGTGAAACGCATCCAGTTAGTTCCTTCCCAACGGCCCACAGGCTTTGAGTCAAAAAGTTCGTCTCATTGCGTATGGCCATGGATCCTTGCAGCGTGCCGAGGAGAGCCTTTGACGGAGGGCCCCATCATCTCTAGGGAGCCGGCCGAGGCAGGGACACTGTGACAGCGGCGACCTCCAGTTGGGTACTTTCTGTCGGGGGCTGCGAATCTTCGCAGGTTTCTCTTGGGGTCCCCTGCATTTTCTTGTGGCCTTGAATCTGAACTGTTTGTGCGGGTTCAGGGAGGTTAAGCTGAAGCCTCGCGAGAGCGTTCAGGCGAAGCTGCCAGAGGAGGTCGAAGTGTGCCGTTTGCTGGGAGCCGTGCAGTCTGCTTGAGCCTTGCCCAAATTCCTTGAGGGAGGGAGGTGGGTGGGAGGGTGTGATATTCAAAGTGTGGCTGCCTTTGGGTGGACTGAGTCTTGAACATAGTTGTCCAGATTGTTTGTGGCATTCACTTTCACCAATGGGGGGGGTCAGTGTGCCTTGTTGGATGGTTTCGATACTTTTTTCACTCATGCATAGTATACAGGAAAGAAACGTGACACAATGTCAGAGAGAGAGAGAGAGAGCTATCTGTGTTGAGATTGAATATTGAAAAAAGGGCAGCGTGGCTTTCATGTTTAGCATGTTTGTCAGGAAAAACAGTACGGCATGTCATGTTCGGTCCAGATAGAATATGCTCCGTCCCGACATATTTTGTACCCGGATAGCATAGCGTTCTGTCTGGGAACGAATGTTCTATTTGGACAGAAGTATTCTATTTTCTCAGAGCACAACATTGTCGAGCGTTGGAATATTCTGTTTGGACAGACTTCTTGTGCTCAAAACGTAGCATTCCATTTGTTCAATATTGTACCTGATTGGAAGCAATATTTTATGTAATTATGTAATCAGATGCAATACTCTCCATTGTCCACACTTTTCCTGTACATGTGCAGGTTTCCAATCAGACAAAATAGTTTCCATCCAGATGGAATATCTCTCTGTCAAGAAATGTTCCATTTGGACATAGAAATTCTAGCTTCTTGGAACACGCAAATGTTCGAGGTTGGAAGAATCTGTTCTCCCGGGGGCTGAACAGATTCTATTTATAGAGTCGGCGGCCCCCCCCGTTTCCGGGCCCAACAATCGTTGAACATGGCAATTTCCGAGTAAGGAAAACACACAGCAGACATCTATTTGCGCTGGCTTTCGAATTGGCTTACTATCCGTTCAGCATTGGTGTCAACATGTCCCTAGTAAGACTGGAGTTGGGGCCGGCAGGACCTCTGCTCGTTTAGAATTGTGTCAGTATTGCCTAATTCTTATTCTGTACAGGGGGCTGGGAAGAAACATATGCATCATTTTTTAATGCTAGAAGCAACATTGTTCCATTTGGATTGTGTTGAACCGTGTCTTGATCGTCCAGAACAATATGTATGCAAAACTGTTGCATTCCAGCGGCACTCTAGGCATGGACCTGGCTCAACGGCTGCACACTCAGCGGCAGGCTACGGAAGTCCTCACCTGCTTGAGTAAAGCTTGGCGGTTTTTTCCTTGGGCCATCAGAGTGACGGTTTCACCAGTACCAATTGCAGTTTGCCAATGGATCTCTTTAAGGCTGCGATGTTGTTGAGGGGTGTGTGCGTGTGGAAGTCGGACGCGGGATGGGGCCGTCGATTTCGCGCCGTGAATCGCAGGGGCAGCCTGGCGGTGTTCACGGTGGGGCTCAGTGGCACCTTGGACGGAGCATTGCAGCGACTCCTTTTTTCCCGAATGCGTAGCGAAGGGTTCCCGTTTATAAGTGGGGGTCTGGGGGTGGAGGCCGTGTTCGCGAGGAGTTGCTCCAGAGTTCGCAACCGTCCGCAACCGTTCGCAACCGTCCGCGGTGAGGCGATAAGCGTGTGCTATTGGGGTTCGTCATGGAAGCGTGTTTTTGATGGATCGGCAAGTGCTGTTTTCGTTGGCCCTGTGCGCGCATCGTAGCTTCTCGAAGCTTGACGTGTCGTTTGGCTGCGCAGGCGCAGTGTTTTGGAAGGCTGCGTGTTCTCGTTGCCGTGCCAGTGGGATGTGTGATCCAGGGGTGGTCGCTTTGACGTGTCCTGCGCCGGCGCCGTTTTCGTTGGCCCTGTCGTACAATGGGCTCGTTTTGGCGAGCCTGAAGCGTGTCAAAATTGGTCGAAACCATTCTGGCGCCACAGTCCCGTGCTAGTTTTCGATGCGTGTCGTAAACGTGTCAAGGTTGGATTTCGTGGCAGGTCCAGCAGTTTGGGTGATTTTGAGTCTGTGGCAAGCTTACGTTGCGTGACAGGCGTGGCACTTTCGAGCGTTTTGGTTGAATTTCGTGGCAGGCACGGCACTTTGGAGCTCACAGTATTTTGGTGCCTGGGTGTAGATTTCGTGGCAGGCACGTCACTTTGACTCGGCGAGATCGCTCTCGCTGTGGCGCGGTGCACATTTTTCGCGAACCCTCTGCGCACTTTGGGTGTGTCAAATCGCTCTCGCTGTGGCGACGTGCGCATTTTGAGCGCGCCTGGGTGTAGATTTCGTGGCAAGCGCGTCACTTTGAATCAGCGAGATCGCTCTCGATGTGGCGCGGTGCACATTTTGAGCATGCGAAACGCACCCTCTGCGCACTCTGGGTTTGTCAAATCGCTCTCGCTGTGGCGCGGTGCGCGTTTTGAGCATGCGAAACGAACCCTCTGCGCAGGGGTCAGATCGCTCTCGCTGTGGCGCGGTGCGCATTTTGAACATGCGAAGCGAACCCTCTGCGCACTTTTGGTGGGTCAAATCGCTCTCGCTGTGGCGCGGTGCGCATTTTGAGCATGCGAAGTGAACCGTCTGCGCACATTGGGTGGGTCGAATCGCTCTTGCTGCGGCGCGGTGCGCATTTTGAGCGTGCAAAGTGAACCCTTTGCGCGCTATGGTTGGGTCGAATCGCTCTCGCTGTGGGGCATTTGGAGACAGAAGTTTCGTTCAGACGTGCCGATCACAAGTGTCCATTAGAAGTGTCGTTCAGATGTGTCGATTAGAAGTGTCGTTGAGAAGTGTCGATCAAAAGTGTCGCTCATCGGAAGTGTTGACAGAAGTGTTGCTCGGAAGTGTCGATCAGAAGTGCTGCTCAGAAGTGTCGATCAGAAGTGTCGAACAGAAGTGTTGCTCAGAAGTGTTGCTCAGACGCGTCCCTCAGAAATGTTGTCAGAAGTGTGGATCAGAAGTGCTGCTCAGAACTAGAACTGTTGATCAGATCAGAAGTGATCAGACGTGTTGCTCAGAACTGTCGATGAAAAGTGTCAATTCAGCAGTGTTGCTCATCAGTGTCAATCAGAAGTGTGGTTCCGCAGTGTTGTTTAAACTGTCGATCAGAAGTGTCAATCAGAAGTGCGGATCAAAAGTGTTGCTCAAAAGTGTCGATCAGAAGTGTTGCTCAGAAAAGTCGATCAGAAAAAGTGTCGCTCAGAAGTGTTGGTCAAAAGTGTCGATCAGAAAAAGTGTGGTTCAGAAGTGTTGATCATGTGTCGCTCAGAAAGTTCGCTCAGAAGTGTCAATTTTGATGAGAAGGGTTCCTCAAAAGTGTCGGTCAGAAGTGTTGATCAGAAGTGTTGCTCAGAAGTGTCAAATCAGCAGTGTTGCTCAGAAGTGTCGTTCAGAAGTGTCGATGAGCAGTGTGGATCAGGTGTTGGTCAGAAGTGTTGCTCAGAACTGTCGATGAGAAGTGTGGATCAGAAGCGTTGCTCATGAATGTCAATCAGAAGTGTGGTTCAGCAGTGTTGCTCAAACTGTCGATCAGAAGTGTCAATCAGAAGTGCGGATCAAAAGTGTTGCTCAAAAGTGTCGATCAGAAGTGTGGTTCAGAAGTGTTGATTAGGTGTCGCTCAGAAAGTTCGCTCAGAAGTGTCAATTTTGATGAGAAGGGTTCCTCAAAAGTGTCGGTCAGAAGTGTCGATCAGAAGTGTTGCTCAGAGTGTCGCTCAAAAGTGTCAATTCAGCAGTGTTGCTCACAAGTGTCGCTCAGAAGTGTCAATTCAGCAATGTTGCTTAAAAATGTCGTTCAGAAGTTTTGATGAGCAGTGTTGGTCAGAAGTATTGCTGAGAACTGTCGATGAGAAATTTGGATCAGAAGTGTTGCTCATCAGTGTCAATCAGAAGTGTGGTTCTGCAGTGTTGCTCAAACTGTCGATCAGAAGTGTCAATCAGAAGTGCGGATCAAAAGTGTTGCTTCCAGCTGTAAATTGCGACTTTGAAGTACAAGTCTAGTGCGCGAAGTGTACAGGTTTTCAGCACTAGCTGGAAAGTCACAACTTTGTAGTGCAAGTATAGTACGTGAAGTACAAGTTTCCAGGTCTGGCTGGAAGATCGCAACTTTGAAGTGCAAGTATAGTACGCGAAGTACAGGTTTTGAGCTCCAGCTCGAAAATCGCAACTTTGTAGTGCATCAGCTCTAGCTGGACAATCGCAGCTGTGTAGCGCAAGTCTAGTGCGCGAAGTACCAGCTCCGGCTGGAAAGTCGCAACTTTGTAGTACAAGTCTAGCGCGCTAAGCGCAGGTTTCCAGCTCCAGATTGAAAATCGTAGCTTTGTAGCAACAAGCGGAGCACGCAAAGTACAGTTTTACAAGCTGAAAAACATAGTTTGCGCAGTAGGCTTGATTGCGAGCCCCATTGGCTTATACCGAAAAATGTTCTTTCTAAATATTTTCTTGGGCTTGCGCAAAGTGATGTGCATTCGGGTTTGTGGGCTCTGTCTTGTTGGTTATGCTTTCGATACGCCTTGACTATGACCTGCTTCTTGACACTTTACATGCCTTTTGCGACATACCCGATTCGATCCCAGTATTGTTCTGCACGTGGCTTGCTGGATTCTTTATTGAGATAATTTCTGGGACATCTCAATGTCAACTAGGAATTTTGCTTGATTTGTGTTTTCAATTTCCGGGGACCCTCGATTTTCAAATGCGATTTAGGTGTGATTTTCTACAGCCTGCACAGACTCTTGACCCTGAAAGTATGATGGAGACGCTAGCCTCTGTGGCGGTTTTTGCCAACCAAGCGAACAAAACTTTCAGACATCGAGAGAACATTTTGCGAAGCTTGGGGCAGGCAAATGAGGAGCGCACTTAGTTGGCTAGACATTGCAGCTCCCAATGCCATTGCTAATGAGCCGGGCAATCACTCAAGAAAATCTTTGGATTCCCAGACTTCGACGCCCGCGCGCACATACACACAAACACACTGAAGGCGTGCAGGGGCTAGATATTTGTGACGTACATGCGCAAGGTTCGACATGAGCACTCCATCTGTGCCGCGCAGCTGCAACAACAGCTCGCGATTGGCCCAGGCTGCTTGGCTGCTTTGGCGTTTTGTGCCAGTTTGTTCAGAGATCACGCGAGAGCCGTTGGCACTCTGAGAGTGGCATTTGCCGCAGAAAGTCGCAATTATTTAAGAGCATCATTGCCAGCAAGTGCTTTTGATGGGGGTGTTTTGCTTTCGCCAGCAAGTGCTGGTTTGAGTGGGGGTTGAACAGGTGCCGTGTGCAGCTCCAGAAGAGTGTGCCATCACCTCAGATGGGTGTTTCATTCAGCACACGCTGATGTAGGGACCTGTCAGTGTCCCAATCATTCGCTTCAGGTAGATGACCCGTGTCCGCTTTGGAGGCGTGAGAAAGTCAACCGAGGAGGGTTTGAGGCTCAGACAGCTATACTTGCATGTGGCCGAATGGGCGGAGCGGACTCGAAAGGAAATGCGCACTGGGAAGCTTTTGGCCCAAAGGGCAACGCCAACAGCAGGCGTTGGAAGATGTCAAGATAAACCAAACCACTCAGCGAGACCTGACCGGCAAGCACCCGCTTTGCAACATGAATGAAACAGTGGCTGTCGGATCTGGCAAAGTGAAGACAGGGCTCAGTGAACAGCCGCGCTTTGAGCTTTCTTTCTCCAGCGCTGCATCGGCAGAAGGGCTCAGAGGCACGGCCAACGGCGACAGATCTTTTTAACACTTTCTAGCAGCTTGCCGCCCGCAGCTGGCACCCGGTGTTCCGCCTCATGCCGCGGCCGCTGTTTTGGGAGATCGTTGGAGGTGCTGACAAGGGAGGCATCCTCGTTCGCGAGGGCGAGAGCATCAAGTCAGCTCAGCTGGATGAGCGAGACTCAGCAAGATCAGGCAAAGGAGCAGGCGAGGCGCCAGGAACATGGCAGCTTGTAGACCGTCTTTGGGGGGGGGGACTCCCTTAGAGCTGCTGGTCAAGAGCTTCAGGACTGGCCACTGGATCCCTGGTGGAGCAGCTGGCGCTGAAAGGAGAAAGGTTGCAATACAAGCTGCTGTCCGGGCAAGGCGTCCCTTGCTCGTTTGCTGAGCCAGTGGTTTTGGCCAGGCCCCGGACCCAAACCATTTGGCCAACGGACATGTCAGCGGCATGAGGCCAGGTTTGTCTGCGAGCCTCGCGCCAGGCCCCGCGGAGGGCTGGGTGAGCCTGTCGATCTCTGGCAAGCCCTTGGCCGTGTCGGCCAAAGGGCCCGATGGCACCAATGGCACCAATGGCACCAATGGCACCAGTGAAGAGCCCAAGCACCCGGAAACCCCAGAGGAGAATGAGAGGAGCCGTTTGAGCAGCTGGAACCCCGGCCACAAAACGGAAGGCAAGTAGGGCAGCGTTGCCTTGAACCCAAGTGCGAGCCGGGTGCCCTGTTGGCTCTTCGTGGAACAGCTGACTCGTGCAATCAGCGATCCGCGCCATCGACTCGCTAGGAGCTCCAGGTGGACCACTTGGGCGCCGTTGCCAGCGGAGCGCTGGGCTACCTTCCCCCGCTTCGGGGACGGGGGGCGGCCCACCAGCCTGGGCGCCTTTAAGAAGGTCCGGGGCTTTTGGCCCCTGGCGCATTCCGTTGTGTTGGTTCAGGTGGTTAGGTTGTAGGCGGTGGTTCCACCAGTTTTCGGAGTCTTCTCTTAAAAGGGGAGTGAAGCTCAAAGTGAGCCGCCAAAGCTGGCGGTTTTCTGGAAGAAGAGAGGGCTGAGGAAGAGGGGTAACTGAGGCGCCAGCCCTTTCCTTTTCATGACGCCTCTCCGCAAGTGGGGGGAGGTATGTTTGTGGGTACAGCGTCTTCTCCGAAAGATGGGACGGTGTGAAGTGGAGAGACCCATTTGGGAAAAGGCTTCATGACTGAACCCAACACTTTTCTGTGCTTGTCTTCTTGGAATTTCTATTGGGGACCTGACCTGATCTTTCAGAAAGGACCAGGTCTCAGCATGTTTCACGACATCCCTTCCCCCCCCTCCCCCGCGGAAGGATGGGACATGTTTCTTGCACATGTCACTTCTCAATTCCTGCTTCGCCCACAAAATCGACTGACTGCACTTGGGAGGTGGTGGGGGAGCCTGCGATTGGAGAGTTCTGGGGCTTGCACATCCCGCTGTTGCCGGCAGAGCTGGCAACCTTGGGCCCGGAGTGGCTGACGGCGGCCATGCACGCAGCGGGCACGCTGCCATCGGACAACCGTGTGGCGGGGAGTTGGAAGGGCGGGCAGGGAAGGGGGTCCAAACATTCGGGCCTCACGGCGATGCCTGTTGAGCATGAGAGATTAACGCCTCGGTGATTCAAAAGCACAGCAGGCACACAAAATGAGTCAATGACTTGAGTCCAGTTGTACCTTGTGGAGTTGCGGCAAATGGAGGTGAAGTTCACCCAGTTCGACGTCAAGGCGGCCAACACCACAGAGTCGACCAGCTCTGACGACTCTTTAATGCGAGTGAAAGCAGTTTGCAGCGGCTGGGTGTAGATGTATATATATGTATATATATATATATGCATGTGTGTGTGGAAGTTTTACGCGTACGCATGCATGCGGGTGGGCGGGCAGGCAGGCATACGGCATACAGACATAGCGACATATATATATGTATATGTATACATATATAAATATATATTCACATACACGCATGTCCATAGATGTATTTGCGAATGTCTCAGGAAGCCAGCTGGGGCGGGGCCGGCATGAAGATTCTGCTTTCCGTGGAGTACGAGCGGCAGCCAGTCGGAGATGAGCCCGGGACGGACGCCTGGCACAAAGTCCATGTCGGTGTTACTGCCCAGCGCCCGCTTGTGGAACTGTGACGCTCCCTTTCGAACCTGAGCTGCCAACGGCAGTTGGCTGCGAAGGTTTGCGAGCATTGGAGGGAGATGTCTCTTGCGCAGCGCCAGCAACCAGCGGACGAAAGGAGAAGCACTCCTGCTCAGGATATGTTTGTGAAGATGCCACACGAGTTCACTGGCAAGAACGAGCGGTTCAAGGTCTCAGCCTCTCGGATGAACGGGCACGACTTCACGAAGAGACAATTCCGACGCCAACCCAGGTGACGCTCAACGGTGATTGGGCGGAAACCATGTTCTACAACCTCCTTAGTGGCAAGCTGCCGATCCGAACCCCGCGGATCTTCTTCAGCGACATGAATCGGAGGACAACCAACTTCATTTGGATCATGGAGCGGGTTCCTTATGGCTTCTTGGCGCAAGTGCTTTGACCTTGTTTCGCTCGTTCGAGTGGTTCAGTGGTCAGTTGCCCAAGACCCGCGTGCAAGGGTGGGCCATGACCCTTGGCTTTCTGAAACTGCGTGAGCAGGCGACTGTACGGCTTCTTGAAAGGTGTCGAGGATGTTGTTTTGCAGACTGGATGCACGCGCTCGCGTGCACCTTTTGAAAGAAAGCCATACAGCGGGCTGATGCCCCAAGAAGTGACAACAGCTGCAACCAGCCGATATGTGTTTTGGACATTTGCCGTGTTGCGTGTTGTTGGGATCTTTGCTTGCCAGTTTCTTGTGGTTGGTTGTCTTTGGATCATGGTTTGTCGGGCTCTTCAGTTCCTTTGTTTTTGCCATGCTCGGCAATCCGCGCTTTCTTTAGGCTCGGACTGGAAGAAGGAGCTCGGGCCCCAAGAGTTCCTCCCGCCTGCTGCGAAGTACCGGGATTGGGCGCTGCCGTGCGCCATGGAGATGTACTACGCGCACAGCAAGTGCCTGGCGCGCTTTTTCGGCTGGCGTCTTGGCCATGGGCCCGGCGAGCTCGGTGCAGGCGTGAGGTTTGCGGGCTGGGCTCTCGACGCTGGCATAGGTTGCTGTGTTGGGAGCCTCAAGCTGGAGCAAGTCGGCACACAAAAACGGCTAGCATGTCGCATGCAGGTCCGCCCCTTTGTGAGGAGAGGCCGTGTGACCTTGCGAGACTGAGGTACTATCACACCTCAAAGCGCACAAGCCAAATTGATGAGTGCTTCGCTGATCCAACGGTCACCAAAATCAAGAAAGTTGCTTACATGCATTTGGGAATGCACAGTCCAAGGGCATGTTTTGCATTCATGCCTTGAGTCGCTTGAGGACTTGCATTCCAGAGTGGCACCTCTCGGCCAGAGGCAGCGAGAGGCCTTCTTCATCAAATGCCTTCCGGCGAACTGTGCGGCCATTTCTTCCATTCCCTTTGGGCGCGTCAATCTTTTTTTTGGGGACTCCCAAGAACATGGTGGTTTGTCCTTGGGGCTTCCATTGCAAACAGCCAAAGCCCCCCCCCCCCCGCAGAAAAAGATGAGCGCCGCCCATTCCGGGGCCTCAAAAAACTCGGGCATTTCGACACGAGGCTTGTCAGACCCGAAGATGCAGCCGCTGGTGGCGGCCAGTGGCTTCCCGGAAAGCGCGGGGATGTCTTTCATCCAGCTGGGGGAGCACTTTGTGAGGAGGGCGGGGTGGTAATCATGGGGGTGAGGTGGTATGGGGGTGGGCGTGGGGGTATGGAGTTAGGGGGGTGTCCGATTCTGGGTTTAGTGGGGATGGGTGTAGTGTTGGGAATCAGGCCACTTTTTCGAGGGGCCCCAACCCCCCTACTAATAAACTGGGGTTGAGTAATATGGGGTCAACACTATGGGGGTGCGTGTGCGCGGTGCTCGTGGGGGTGGGGGTATGGAGTGGTGTCCATGATTGAATCCAGTGGGCATTCAATTTCAAGCAACAAGATCTAGGGATTCAACTTTTAGCAGGGACTGCCCTCAGAAGTTTTGGCCATGGCACCTGTGGTCTTGTTTCGGCAGTTTGCTGATTCTTGTATGGCACACACACAAGTTGACAACTTTTTAGAGGAGCGGCATGTCCCAAGTTCGTTTGGCCATGGGCAAGTTTTGCAGCTTAGCCTTGTTTTCATGTGAGATCAGCAGTGCCCCACGTGTTTTTCTCCGCAGCTCGACTGCGCTTTCCAACCGCGGTGGTCCTCATCCACACAAAAGATGGCGCAGCTGGTCCCAAATCTGGGCTGGTGACCGGCGGCAGTGATTCAAGGCTAAAATCTTGTTTTCGCTAGGGCGGGGCAGGTTTGATCTCTTTGCGCGATTGCAGGCTCAGATGCGAAAATGGGCATTGATCCACCTCATTTTGGTTGGCAGGGGCATGACAGTTTTGTAGGCTGTGAGTCTGTGAGGTGAGATCGGCCGCCAGGCAAACAGCAATGCACTGCTTCCCGCCGGAGCTTGTTGAAGAGAAGACCCTTGCCAAAATCCTGAAGGAGGCGAGCGCCGAATTGCGGCATGTTGTTTTCCTCAGCCGGACGATCAAGTCAGCGTGAGAGGCCTTAACCTCATTTGCGCGTGCAGGCGAAGGACATGGCGCGCTACATGCAGGAGATTATGTTCTACTTCCAGCTCATCCCGGAGTACAACTGCTTTGCGCATCCCAACGCGCAGGTGGACAACGCGATGTTCTGGAAGGAGAACGGAGCAATCCAGTGTGGTCTGATCGATGCTTGGCGAAGCCTCAAGGCTGCGTGCGCCATTTTCGTGTTCGAACGAGCTGAGGACTGGGGGGGCGCTTCCTTCAGCACCATGCCGGCGATCTTGTGTGGGGGCTGGATGGGCGCCGAACCGGAGTTCTTGGAGCAGCACGAGCGCAAGCTGCTGCCCGCTTTTAACTGGGCGGGCCAAGGGCCGATGAGACCGCGCTAGGGGTGCTTCCCTTTTCAGCAAGGTTCCGCTGGCTAGGGTTCTCCGGATTAATCCAAAGTTAACATTGTTAGAAATCAGAGAGGGTTGGCAAATCTGCATAGCGAGAAGGAGTCGCCGGTCAGCTCAAGCAGCTCAATACTAGTCTGCTTGAGAAACTACGCACGAATATGGAACCCAACTCCCCACCAAATTGATCTGGTGCTTTTGCCAGGCCCCACCATCCGCCAGTGAAACAACATCGAGCAACAAACTTCCTGAAACTTGATGGGGGGGGATTCCGATGCACACATATCCCTTGGACTTGTTGTGAATCTGGACCACTGGAAATCGCATCACCTCGGATTCAGAACCCAAGGTGAAGCTCTGGGGTTGGGGGAGCGCTGGTTTCCGCAGCGGTCGGGGATGCCAATCGGTTTTCCAAGGGATGCCACTGGAAAAGCGTGCTCGGAGCTCACTTTCTCGCGCCCCCAGGCCCCAGGAGTCGCATCATCAGGGTTTGAACAGCCCATCTGGAGCAGCATTCCCTTGCAATTTATTGCCTCAAATCACCAGATGAAAGGAGGAGATGCGCAGATCATTTCTGGTTTGGCTGGACCTGGTACTCGTTTTGCATGCGGCCCGAACGTTTTTCTGTACAGCAGGGCTCCTTAACACATACATGTTTCCCATTTGAAACATGGCTTTTTCCACAAAAATAAAGGGAAACCACCATTTGCAAGGCAATGTTCAGGTGTATAATGTATCCCTGTGGAGGTTCTTTTGGGATTTCCCGCGCCGAAGCGCGCGAGCAAAGGCTGGACTGCTTCGCGGCGGAGTACCAGGAGGTGACCGGGGTGGTGCTGGACCGGGATTTGCTGCATCAGGACTACCAGCTTGCCCAGGCCTTCTGAAAGGGAAGGGGTGACAGTGCAGGGAAGAATGTGGGACGATGTGCATCCTTGGAATCAGTGCGATTGATCCTTGTAAACATGTTCTCTCTCTTTCTCCCTCTTTTTTCTTCTTCTTCTCTCTCTCTCTCTCTCCCCCTTTCTTTTGTGCTGCCCTCCGCTCTGTGCGAAGCATTCGCTTGGCGGCAGAGGCCGAGTCAGCACGGCCAGACAAATCCAAAGCTTGCGTTGCACCGCATCTCTTCCCCTGCGTGCCTAGGGGGTCTCCATTTCTGGCTGCTGCGCCAACGTGCAGTGGTGCACAAGGCCGGCAGCAGAATGCAATGCAGCGCCAGGCCAAAGACAGCAGGCGGATCGCGGGCCCTTGCCATGCAGTCATGTAACCTCAGGTTGCTGGACAAAAGTTCCTGGAAAAATGTCAAGAGCCGCTTCGACCAGCGCCTTGGCTAGCGTTTATGTTTGCCATTGCTCGTGAGCATGGTCATTTGGAGGGGCAAGCGCCTTGGGTCGCCCCAAAGCCTGCAACTGCTTCAAAAACCAGCTGTGGCTATCAACTTGCGGCTTTGATATCCACGCGTTTTTTCTGCAGACAGATGTGGGTTGAGGCAAATCGACAACACTTTCCTTCTCCGCTGCTACTTTGTTCAGCTGGAGTTCATCCTGAGCCTTCTCCACAAGAGCATCTCTGACAGCAAGTGCAACGGCGCCTATGGGCCCCAAGGAATTCCCCACGAACTAGCACATAGCATGCACAAGGCTTTCTCGCCATGGGGTTCATGGGGTTATCATGGCCATTGTGTTCTCTTCAGTGCAAGCATGCATGTTTTGCTGCACATAGTGTCAATTTGCGCACATAAAAAGTCGATACTCGTGGAAGATATTGGCAGGTTCGGAGACGGCCCTTTTGAAGCTTTTGCTTCAAAGAGCTGAGACTCTGTGCTTGAAACCGCGCGAGATGAATATGACAAACCCTTTCCTGAATTTGCATTCGCCTCCCAAGGAAGCCCGTATCCCGCGTTCCAAGCTTTTCAGCGGCGGGTGGGCCTGAAGGCCAAGGCCTAGAGGGCCTCGAGGGCCTCGAGGGCCTCGAGGGCCATAGCCCCCAATTCGCCGAGCACAAGCCCCGAGTCTGGGCGGCAGGTTTCGTAGAACGACTCGTGCCCGGGCACGAGGGTTGCCTTTGGGACCACATCGCTTGGGGAAAAAGGTGTAGGGCGGGCGGGGGCTCGCAGAAAATGCCAGTGCGCGACGCAGAGTGGCAGGAACGGGCAAGCATTGCTGGAATGTCTTTGTTACTGGTTCGTTGCTTACGTGCTCGGCAGGGAACTGATCCCAAGCAGGAAAGAACACGCTGGCCGTGCTAAAGGGGCGTATTTTTCCTGCCTGATCCTTCTTCGGCTTCGCTTGGTTTAGTGCCATGCACCACCGGACGACCATTTTAAGATTTCTTTAAAGAGCTTTTGTATTCCATTTTCAACAGTGAAACACTGCACCTTGCTTGCATTGGGTTTTGTTACGGCTCATTCATTCGTGCAGCAGGGTAGACTTGCAGGATTCTGCAGGCTTCTTCCTTGCGGTTGTTTGTGCAGCGAGTCCATGACAGCCTTGCTTGAGTTTGGCAACTTCGTCAATTTGGCCATGTGTGTGCAGGCCACCGCAGTCGCGCTAATGATGGGTTGGGGCAGTCGAGATGAGTGAGTGCTGTGCCTGGCATGCAGAAGCGAGCCAGTGGCGTAACATTGCAAAATGCGCAATGCCCGAAAATGCAGTAGATTCCAACCTTCCCAATGATTTCAAGAAAAGGGAAAACCAAAAAACAATGGGGCATGACATAGAGCTGCAATCCCAGCAACCACCAGGTCCCGGACACAAGTCCCGAGAATTCGATTGCATGGTTGCGGCTTCTTTCCAAGACCCGGGAAGAAGCCGCATGGAAGGCTGGCCAAAGAGAGCCGGCCTGTTTCATGACAAAGCCTGGGCCGCAGTGAAAGCTGCCTGTCAAATGTGTGCCACTGAGCCAAGCAGATGCTCGCAGCTCAGCAAAGAAAAAGCGCAGCCGGGCCATGGGACAGCCTTTTTTCCGCACCCCGCTCAGTCGGCTTTCAACAAGCTGATGGGACTCCAACATACCAACCTGACCAGATGCCCAAGCGGCGTCTGAGAGGTATCTTCGCACAAGTCTCCGCGACTTCCGAAATCGGGAATGCCTCAAAGTGTCTTCTCCCTCTCTCTCTCGCTCGCTCCCTCTCCCCCCCCTCTCTCTCTTCTTGGGGTTGGTTGCAGTGTGATGGGCTTGCATTTGGCCTGGTGCGCGAGCCCGGCAACCGCGCGACAAACGGTTCGGATGGCAGCCTTTTTGTGCTCAGCACAGAACCAGGAACCACTTAGGGAGCGTGGGCACCGGCCGGCATGGTCGGGAGCTTAGTTCTCTGCGCGGGCTGTCTTGGTTTGACTGGTACCCACGCGCGTGCTTTGCGCGCATGTACATCTCGAATACGAGTTCTCAGGCGCCTTCCGGTGTCCATGTGCTCGAGGCGGGCGTTGCTTGACAAGGTAGTTGCATGACAGGAACTGCTCCAAGCGGGGAGGTTCAGATCACATGCAAAAGGCGCATGTGAGCGCTCATGTGACAATTCACCCAGCCAAATCCCGGATCCTGAGCGCCCCGCATGAGAAGAGTGCCGCTTTGTCAGGATGAGGCCAGCTTCAAGCAAGCGTTCCGCGCCTGGCTGGGAAGGGGCAGGTCTTCTGCAAGCTTCTTCTGAACATGTTATGCTCAACAGGCACACCTCCACGATTTGGGTTTTCTGTGCTCCATGCTTGAGAATGCGGTAGGTGCAAGCCCGAATGGGAACCGAGGGGCATGGGGGCTTCGTGTGCACGATTTGGGCTCCTGGACTCGAAGAGTTGGATGGCTCAGACATTAGTCCAAAGCAGAATGCGCAGAGGCAGCAAGACACGATCTTCAACTTGTTCTTCGTTGCCATATCAATCGCAAGTGGCGTTTGACTGTGTCAGTTCATTGCATCGCAGGTTACGCGTGCAACATCAGAAATTGTCGTCGATTGGCCAAGGGTAAGGCCACATCTCGCACTTGCCCCTGCATGGCGCTTCCCTGATTGCACTGCCGATGCGGAGGGGCCACTTGGCGGCAAAGCTTGCGAGTGTGGCAGAAGAGAGATCTGTTGGCCGCAGAAAGAAGGATTGGGCGGTGACGGCCTGCTCGTTTGGGGTCCCTGCGTGTTTTCTCTTTGTGGCAAGCTCGTGGTCTATAAAGAAAGCCAGCTTTTACTTGAGATGAACTGGCATCTTCGAGCGGATGGACTTTCTAGTTGACAGTGCAAGCAGTGCTGTCGGGCGCTGAACTCATGATATGCCCTGTGGATGTGCCCAGGATATGTAACCAAATGGCTGGATCACCGGAACTTTGGCTTTGTGTCTGCCGAAGGCTCGCCAAGGGCTGCCGAATGCATGCCGCGGAGTTTCCTTGGCAGAGACGGACAATTGCTCCAAGTTCCCCTGACCATTCCTAGTACATACCTTGGTGGCTCCTAGCCATCCCCTTAGCTTTTTAGCCTTCTAGTGTTTAGTGGGGATTTGCATTTAATCCACTAAAAGTTAAAACTTTTAGCGGGGGACAGCCCAGATACATACATCCTCCGCTTTTCTTCTGCAAAGACAAAACGCCCGCGGAGGCGGCGAAGATGTCTTCGTGCACGGCTCGGTGCTGGTGGGCGCCGCTTCACTGGCAGCAGGCCATCCGGGGGATTGCCCTCGGGCGGGCGTCGGTGATCCCCTGTGAGGTTCATGCGAGGTTCGGCCCAACTTCGCAGAGGATCCATTTGGGAGGGGCATGGGGAACTCACGGTTTTTTCGAACGAAATTCAGGGAGACTCCTTGAATTTCCCATCGGCTCTTGTTTTTGTCCGCCGGTTGGCCCCAGGCCTTGGAGGGTTGAAGCTACACCTGCCGCGACAGAGACAAAGAGACAGAGCACCAAGAGACTCGCTGACAGAACCCATCGTTTGACCAAGTCATCCTATGTTACGAGTGGCGTGTTGTGAATCTCGTGGGCGTGTTCAAGAAAAGCTTGCGGAAACTTGCGGGCGACAAGTGCGACAAGGGCGCATGACATGCCCGAAAGGATGCTGCTCAGAACAAGCAAGATGAGTGCAAAAGAAAGCCGGCACACTTTCAAACCAGTTTTGGAAATAGCCTCGACAGGGGGATACAAGAGTGCAAGGCTGATGCAAGCTTCTCCTAAGATTGGCCCAGGCACGCACACAATGCAGGCTTGACCGTTGCAAAAACAGCGAGACGCTTTCAAGGGGTGCAATGCCGTGCGGTCAGATGGCTCCTAGAGGAAGACCTCCATTCAATCAAGAGTGTGCTGAACATCTACATGTCGACAAGCGTCGCCAGACTTCGCACAAATGTCAGAAAGACGGCCATGTCTTGTTTTTGGAGCACTCAGGTGACCGGGTGGAGTTTGCAATGCAAGTGCAAAGGTCAGCAGGATCGTGCCAGCCTCAGCTATCAGTGCATTTGCTTGCATTTGCTTGCATTTGCTTGCATTTGCTTGCATTTGCTTGCATGTTGCGCGTGTGGAGTACCATAACATGAAAGGAAACAACGCTTGCTTATTTGATCCACTAGGCGAAGGAATCGGTTCATGCATGCACCTCTGCATTTGGCTTTGTATGCTTCTCATTCGCGGGGTGGTGTGTGCATGCGAGCCGGCGAGCCATACAAAGTTGGCTCGTTTCTGTTTGATTTCTGAATGGTGTGATTTTATCGGTGAAGTGATGCTTGTCATTTTATGGCTGACCAGCAGCATGCTCAGGCGCTTGAAATGAGCGAACATTGGATCAAGGCCCCTTGCTGTTAAGCACTGTTATGAGAAAGCCCAGGAAAAGCACCAAGTACAGCGCGACCAGCTGCTGGCGCATTGACAAGGCCCCAAGCTTTGTGAAGAGTCGCAGTTTGCATCAGGCTTGATATTGATGCAGGGTCGACTGGATCTACCTTCTTCCCACCGAGAAGCACCACGTTAACACTGGGTATGAATAGGCAATCACAAGCACAATCATGCGTTCATACATGACATACATACATACCTACCTACCTACCTACCTAACATACATACATACATGACATGACATGACATGACATACATACATGACATACATACCTACCTACCTACCTACCTACATGCATGCATGCATGCATACATACATACATACATTTCATACATACATACATACATACATACATACATACATACATACATACATACATACATACATACATACATACATACATACATACATACATACATACATACATACATACATACATACATACACACATACATACATGCATGCATGCATGCATGCATGCATGCATGCATGCATACACACATACACACATACATACATGCATACATACATACATACATGCATGCATGCATACATACACACATACACACATACACACATACATACATGCATACATGCATACATGCATACATGCATACATGCATACATGCATACATGCATACATGCATACATACATACATACATACATACATGCATACATGCATACATGCATACATGCATACATGCATACATACATACATACATGCATACATACATACATACATACACGTATACATACATGCACTCGCCGATAGGTTCACATGTACACGTAGAAGTATAAATGCATAAGCAAAGACACACACACACACAAGAACAAAAACACGCAAGCACATTGGCATACGCGTAGGCAGTTGTATTGGCAGGTTGAATATGCTGAACAAAGGCCCGTTGACGGAAACATGCTTGTGCAACCTTGCATGTCCATGTGCGTGTACATTCATTTTTTGCGCAAGGGCCTCAGCAACATGCGGACTTGTGCCTAGCTACGTCTGCTCAGGAGCCCCAGTATGACTTCACCTTTCCTGCAAGCGATGCCCGTGTCTCCGTGGAGCATTTCATGCATATGGCAGGCGCCATGGGAGCACGTGGAGGCACATGATGGAAACTGGTGCTGGGGTGGAACCTGGCCAAGGGGACGAAACTGAAGGTTTCCAAGTGACCAGATTGCTGACTCCTGAGAGGGCTGATGGCTAGGTGTGGATTGGGATCTCGACAAGACCTTCCACATGATGCGCCTCAGAAGGCAGTCGGTTGCCTTTACAGGGGAACCCCGGGCTACCAACACCCGTGGTTTTTAACTAGAATGCCCCTTGCTAGCTGGCTGTGGCTCAAAAACATGTACCAAAATGGCACCTTGGTAAATGGAACCAACGACTAAGACCTGCGTAACCCTAGCTCTTTAACACCCAGCTGATGTTATTGAGTCTTGGCTCGTTTGACCACTGGGTATCTGAGGCAGCCCTTCATCGCCTTTAGCTCCGTGAATTGCCCCTTCCTGGTGATCTCTGAAGCAGGCTTCAAGGGAATTCCGCCTGTGATCCAATGGAGCCCGGACGCGCACACACCGACGCAAGCAACAATCACTCTTGTTCTCTTCCGAGCGTGCTAGGGCTGCTGGAGGGAGTTCGTGCACCAAGTGCCTTCGAACTTTCCACGCTGCTGCAGCTGTTGGTGGCCTATGCCCAGGGCTGTGCCTGGGCTGCGAGTCATTCATTGGCGCCTTTCCTGCTGGAATGTGTTGTCTATGATGGAGGCAGCGATGCGTAGGTGAAGTGCGGCAGTGCAGCTAGCGACAGCCTTGATATGTATCGAAGCTGCATTGTGGTTTGCCCTAGGCAGTGCGGCGCGGAGCTTCATCCTGGCAGATTTTGAGGGGGAGATGCTGGGGTGCGACCAGCTGCTCATAATGTGGGACAGTGTGGGGCACCGTTGGCTTCACCTGTCCTTTTGAACTTACATTGGGCATGTAAGGCTTGTAAGGCGATGAGGTTGAGCACTGGTGAATGCATAGGGCGACTTGCTGTGTCGCATGCTCAAAGCTGACTTTGGGCTGGTGGCTGTGCACGGCGTGATGCAAAGCATGTGCAGCTCAGACGGTGGGGATGTGAACAAACAGACAAGCATGAGCTTGTACATGCCTGCGAGGTACTGCGGCGAGTTGAGCACAGCTGCGCTGTTGGAGACATGGGCATCTTGGATGTATATTCGGCGCTGTGCGTTCCGAGAGAGAGAGAGAGAGCATTTTTTTAATGGGTTTGTTTTGTAGCTACAAGCGAGACAGGGGCAGGCCAATCATTCAGCCACGTGGTTTCTTGGAGATGCGTCAGCCAGTCGAATGGCGCCTGGCCAGCGTCAGGTCGTGGACGGTTACTTGAGACCTTTGAGGGTGCGGTACTCGCATTTCCCGCCCCTCGGCTTTGGATTTGCCAGGCTTGCGAGAAGGTCAGTTGGGCAGAGGCATTTCAACTTGGGTGAGGCCATCAGTTGAAGTTGTTCCCCGCAAAGGGACCCAAGACATACTATATGTGCACAAGTGGCTGTGGCTCAAAAAACCGGTACCCAAAATGGAACCCTGGTAAGCGGACATGTACCAAAACCTGCGTAACCTCTCCTGTTGAATTTTGAGCCACACCCAATGAGGCAGCCGCAGACGTATTTGCAAAATCTTGCCTAGCACGTTTCCTGGCCCAGGCTCGGCCTCCTCATCGACCTCCGCAGCGATGCCTGCCCCACTGGCATGATTTTCTAACCTGTCTTCGCAGCGGTTTGGCAGGAATTGTAGTGCAAACTTGAAGGCATGTTGCCCACTTGTGCTGGGCCGGGACAGATTGCGTGTGTGTGTGTGTGTGTGTGTGTGTGTGTGTGTGTGTGTGTGTGTGTGTGTGTGTGTGTGTGTGCGTGTGTGCGTGTGTGCGTGTGTGCGTGTGTGCGTGTGTGTGTGCGTGTGTGCGTGTGTGCGTGTGTGCGTGTGTGCGTGTGTGCGTGTGTGCGTGTGTGCGTGTGTGCGTGTGTGCGTGTGTGCGTGTGTGCGTGTGTGCGTGTGTGCGTGTGTGCGTGTGTGCGTGTGTGCGTGTGTGCGTGTGTGCGTGTGTGCGTGTGTGCGTGTGTGCGTGTGTGCGTGTGTGCGTGTGTGCGTGCGCGTGCGCGTGCGCGTGCGTGCGCGGGCGGGCGTGTGCGGGTGCGGGTGCGTGTGCGTGTGCGTGTGCGTGTGCGTGTGCGTGCGCGTGTGCGTGTGCGTGTGTGCGCGTGCGTGGGTGCGTGCGTCCGTGCGTGCGTGCGTGCCTGCGTGCCTGCGTGCTTGCGTGCGTGCGTGCGTGCGTGGGTGGGTGGGTGGGTGGGTGTGTGTGTGTGTGTGTGCCGAGTTCCAGTTTTACCCTGGAACCATTTCACAAGTTGTAGCAGGGGGATGGAGCAGGCCTGTGGAGCTCCATCAAACATAGCTCTCCACAGTGGCCTGAGGATATCACCAGGGACGCCTGGTGACGTACCTGCTTTCAGTTTGAGCCACAACTTCTTGTGATGTTGGACTTTGTTGCTTTTGCATGACCATTGGCTCTGGTTCTGTGGTGTTTCTGCTTTTGCTTCAAGAACACACATAAGCCTGTCTCGAATCTGCCCCTCTCCTTCTTGCTTGATTTACTCGAACTTCGTGTCTACCCCTTGTGGGATTTAAGTGTGACATCCCGAGAGGGAGATCCTCGCGAGTACCCAGAGAGTGACCGCGGGCCCGCTTTTTAGCGGAGTCAGGATCCTCAGTCGTTTCACGGTAACCTCAGATATACTCACCTCAGAGACACTAACCTCAGTGATACTGCTTCTCCCTTAGTGCCGTTCGCTGATTTCCGCTTGGATCACTCGGACTTGAGCGGAATGGAACAGCTCCCCAGGTTTCCGCGACACACGTGAGGTGTACCAGTTTTCGCTTCCGGACAAAATTGCCAACACACCCTATACCCAGTCCATTGGCATCGGCGGCCTTCGCTTGGAGGACATCAAGCTAATCCAGGTCATACACCGTGGACGGCTCCTCCGGCCCATGAGTCACGGACGCTTTGTCACTTGGGAAGGACTCCGATCCAGAGCAGAAGCATTACTATGGGGCACCACATCCAAAACATTACGGTCAGGGCGCTCCGTGGACATCATTCAGCTTGACAAGGCCGCCGCTTTCCTTGGTTGTGACATCAATGATTTTGGTCAACGAATCAAAGTCCATGAGCATCTCTCCGTGAAGATCGTTGATGCGCTTTCCCGTGCCCAGCAGGAATACCATCCGACCAATCCTGACAGTGGTCTTCTTGCACAAGTACAAGCGCTCACCCGTGACAACACCGTGCTCAAAGCCCAGCTTGACTCGCAGAACAAACCGACCGACGCATCTATGGAAACCACTCCCTATGTCATCGACCAAGCCTATGAACACCT
This sequence comes from Effrenium voratum, assembly GCA_963377175.1. Taxonomy (NCBI): domain Eukaryota; class Dinophyceae; order Suessiales; family Symbiodiniaceae; genus Effrenium; species Effrenium voratum. The sequence continues at coordinate 365,701 of CAUJNA010003294.1, read as the reverse complement.
CGCCTCCGTCGTCATCCTCATTGTCAACCGTCAGCGCCGCAGCCAAGGATGGCCAATCGTGGGGAGACACACAAGCGGCCAAGGATTGATCATCCTGATCAAGCCAGCTCACCATTGGAGTTGATTGACTACTACACGTGGAACTCATCCTTTACACGACCGCTACGTCACAGTGCCCCTTCTAGCTCTACGATGGCGCCATTGGTCAACTGGTTCGTCCCGAGATTGACGGACCGTGAATCACCGCTCACCAAGAAAGAGTTTGAGCCCAAGGTCAACCACTTTCTTTTTCCAGACCTACAACAAGACCCCAAAGGGTGATCCCTGTCAGCAATGGCGTCCATGTGGGGGGCCGAGCCGATCTACGCCACTAAACTCCATGACAAGCCACTCGCAGTGTTGATTGTTGGAGCTCGACTGCTTACCAAACTTGTTCAGCCATCGAACACGTCCGCAGCGGGCAATTGAGGAACCAGTCTGAGCTTGACTCTGTGAGTGCTTTGGACGTTAGGAACGGTTCAGTGGAAAATAGTGCAGTCGAGGCTTTCATGTGCATGTGTGCTTGATGAGTCTGTGCGAATCATGTCTTTGCGTTATAGCCACAGTGTATAAATAAACTCAATCTGACAAGAGCAGAAACAACATGACTCCAATCGACATGTGCGAGCAACACGCCCGATTCCTCAAACTCTTTATCCATTACATCAGACCCTTGAGCACAGCTGCTGTGTGGCACTGACTACACATGTTCCTCTACCGCCTGATCACGAACTTGACGTACTACGCCGAGTCACCGAACATGAAGTGGCATCGTCGTCTCTGATTTTGGTACGTATGGTTCTTGATCTTCATGAACGCGATTTTGGACACACATCTCACCTTCGATCACACTCTTATGCTCCACAAGGCACGCCTTTCCTGCTACGTGCTGCTCACCCTGCTTCAACGGGCTGCAGTCCTCACTGTTGGCTATTTTCCGGATATCATGGAAATGCGCTTATTCTACAAAATCACCTTGCTGGTGCAGATTGTGTACTCCGAGTATATGTCGCAGAAGCAAGCGCAGCTACTGATCTCAAAAATTCGTGATCTGCGGGGATCCGCCACTGATCCGATCAGTTCCTCTCAACCTGCTGTTTATGTTCGAGTTTCTCCTTTTCATTCTCCGATCTATGTGGGAGCCACCGCCAAGAGTATTCTTCAACGTGAACACTCTAGGTTTCGCAAGTTTCAACAACTACTACGTTCTCAACATGCCTATTTTGAGCCAGCGTTTCAGTACTGGCATCGCACCAACACTTATTGGCTGTTCTCGCCGTTGCCGGTCGAGTTGGTATCTCCTGCATCACAGTTATGGGCAATTGAAAGCACTTGGCAGTACACGCTTAAGCCGCAACTCAACGCAGCATGGTGGGATTTCACGAGAACCGCACGGACTTTCGTCAGCGTGCTCTACGTGCTCCCACTTCTCTGACTTTGCTCAAACGCCTTCAACGACGACTACACCTTCTTCCTCGCAGAGTTCATGGATGCAACCACCCATCATCCTGAACCACCGTACCGGCCTCGCAACATCTTGGGAAGATCTCCTACGCCGTCGCCTTTGCCATCATCTGATGACATGCCATCTCATCCTAATGCTGCACCAGTACATCCTGAACTGGAGCGTGACGCAGATCTTCTTCCTTCTCCAGGCACTCCGCCAGCTATGCCGAACCCTATTCAGCCCACTACGCTGATCCAGACATTCAACACTCATATGGAAGTCCAGCTTGGCGAAGATTTTCAGTATTGAACACAAGATCAGCTCAAGCAATTTACGACGTTCAAGAAGGACACCAAAGCTCGCTCGTACAAATCGCTGGCATCCAGATGTGGCATTCAGGAGAAGGTCGCGCGCTTGGCATGGTCCATCTACCAGCAGTTGACCAACAACGATCTCTGAATATGTAAGCAGCTCGGGACTCATGGAGTATGCTTGAGGAAATAGACTTTGTTCACTCTTCCATGTTGTCCATTCCGTCTCGTGTTGAGGGCTTTGTTTGCGTCATGATCTGATCTGTAGTTTGAGCCATTGGTGAGTGTCATTTCGTGTCATATTGCGTTCCTGTCTTTCTGCCATGTCGCGCACTGCTCCCTTTGTCGAGTACTATCGCATGGAGGATGATCGTGAGCCAACTGAATGGGTGCGGGTGTACTTTTCACATTCGCTTTCGTTCGCACTCCCTTCCTCCTCGCACAAGGTCGCTCATGCTACCTCCTCCTCCATGTGTACCGGACTGGAAGAAGGAGCTTGGTCTCTGGTTTCACCAGTGGGTTCACTCTCAGTGGAGGGTGATAAGCTGGAGACAGCTGGCTACTCACGGCTACATGGTTGGATGACCATGCACCAGTTTGGTACTATCGAGAGTGGACCACCGTCGGGTGGCAATGCCTCTGTCCGTCTGCTTGCCCACACGGCTTGATGTGCCAGTTGCCACCCCGCCTCCTGCACATTTGGATGCTTCGGTGCCTGATGGAGTATGGAGCTCCCCCCTCCTTTTCGTATTTGACCTGGGATGTGTGGCTGAACAACGCCCAGTGAGGGAGCACCCATGTTCACGCCCGCGGCTCGGAGCTCTTTGCGCGGTGAAAACTGCCCCTTCGGGGGCGTGCGTGTGCGTGTGGAGTCCCAGATGCACCCTGGGACCAGTTTCAAGCAAGGGAGCGCTATCTGACTCGGAGTTTGATTGGAATTGATGATCGTGACAGAAAAAGGTAAGTTGCATGGCAGTTCTGATATGCAGGTTGCATGGTTATTTTATCACCACCTTGTTGCGGTTGTCGGTAGTTGCTGCATTCCAATGGTTTTTACGCATCCGTTGCCTGGCTTCTTGCTTGACGCCGCAGTGTGACTGAAACTTGTTTAGTGTGTAGTCTTCGGCATGCCGTGGGTGGAGTGGTGCCCGGATCCTCTACAACCTCAACATCAATGGATCAAGATCTTTGAGCCTGGACCCTGGGTGATTGGAACGTCTCACACGAATCGCGAGTGGAAATGTGAACCACCACCGGATGGCAACACTGACCGGCAACCAGTATGGTATTGAAGAGACTGGACCAGTCAACAGCGCCTCCCAACAGTGACACTGAGACATCTCGCTCTGGCAATCGTCCTGCACCTTATGACGCAGAACCGCCTGACATGGACAACGCTGCCTCTCCGCGATATGCGCCGCTTTGTCGGACTACTACCTTGGGCTCTCCTACGCGGCCTGTTTTTGAGTCGTTAGCGGATGTATGAGGTCTCAGCCGAAAACTGGGTTGTGCTTCGGTTTCGTTGCTTTGCTTGTGCTTGTCTTGAATCACATGCTTTGAGGCTCGTGTTCAGCTGCTTTCGGGTGCGTAGTGTCTTACCAGACGCCCACATGGACTTGGATCATCCTGACGATGAACAACCTCGATCCACGACATCACACCCTTGGGTTGAACTAAGTCACTATGCGGGGGAAGATTGGGTCAAGATCTTTGTCCCTGATGAACCAGTCATTCTTGATGGAACCCAGGAACTGCCACCCATGGATGGCAACACGTATCGGACGTGGGGCAAACACTGGATCGCGTATGACTCACTCCAGGTGAAGATGAGGGCAGCCCACTTTACGTACGGTGGTACTACGTTGGGAAGTTGCAAGATTGGCGCTGTCAAGGGTCTCAACGTGTTCTTTCGAAACAGGACTCCTTTGACACCAACCTGGATCCACACGCGCCTTTTATGCTGGATGTGCCTCAGGATCAAGCTCGTGTTCATCATGTTCATGTTGATGCAGTGGCGGCGGCAGCTGCACCTACCTCGCAACCGACTGCAACACGGATTTCGGTGTCACCCCTTGGCAACCCTGAGCATGCTGCCCTTCCCCTACCGGCGTAACTGGTATCTTCTCGCGGCATTTGGCGTCGGGCCCTGAGGCCTCATGATTGTGAGCGCGGAGCCCCGACACCTGAGGACGCCCTGACTTCTGGAGTCCGTTCTAGATCACCTGGATGCCTCAGCTATTTTGGCTCCTGAACTGCCGTCGTGCTGACCTGCCCGTTCTTCCCGGAAAACATGTGCATTCAGGGCATGTGTGTGCCGAGTTCCACATTTACCCTGGAACCATTTCACAAGTTGTAGCAGGGGGATGGAGCAGGCCTTTGGAGCTCCATCAAACAAAGCTCTTTACAGTGGCCTGAGGATATCACCAGGGACGCCTGGTAACGTGCCTGCTTTTGATGTTGGACTTTGTTGCTTTTGCATGACCACTGGCTCTGGTTCTGTGGTGTTTCTGCTTTTGCTTCAGAACACACGTAAGCCTGTCTCGAATCTGCCCCTCTCCTTCTTGCTTGATTTACTCGAACTTCGTGTCTACCCCTTGTGGGATTTAAGTGTGTGCGTGCATGCGTGCGTGCGTGCGTGCGTGCGTGCGTGCGTGCGTGCGTGGGTGGGTGGGTGGGTGTGTGTGTTTGTGTGTGTGTGTGTGTCTGTGTGTCTGTGTGTCTGTGTGTCTGTGTGTCTGTGTGTGTGTGTGGGTGCGTGCGTGCGTGCGTGAGTGCGTGAGTGAGTGCGTGCGTGCGTGCGTGCGTGCGTGCGTGCGTGCGTGCGTCGTGTGTGTGTGTGTGTGGGTGCGTGCGTGCGTGCGTGCGTGAGCGTGTGCGTGTGCGTGTGCGTGTGCGTGCGCGTGTGCGCGTGCGTGTGGGTGGGTGTGTGTGTGGGTGCGTGCGTGCGTGCGTGTGCGTGCGGGCGGGCGGGCGGGCGGGCGTGCGGGGGTGTGGTGCGTGCGGGCGTGCGGGCGTGCGGGCGTGCGGGCGTGCGGGCGTGCGGGCGTGCGGGTGTGCGGGTGTGCGGGTGTGCGGGTGTGCGGGTGTGCGGGTGTGCGGGTGTGCGGGTGTGCGGGTGTGTGTGGGTGTGTGGGTGTGTGGGTGTGGGGGTGTGGGGGTGTGGCGGGGTGTGGGGGGGGTGTGGGTGTGGGTGTGGGTGCGGGTGCGGGTGCGGGTGCGGGTGCGGACGCGGGTGCCGGTGCGTGCGTGCGTGCCGGTGCGGGTGCGGGTGCGGACGCGGGTGCGTGCGTGTGCGTGCCGGTGCGTGCGTGTGTGCGTGCGTGCGTGTGTGTGTGTGTGGTGTGTGTGTGTGGAGCAGGCTTAGTTTCAAAGTGTGCGCCAGGCATCCGGGCCTTCAGGCCGCTCATGGAGAGCCCCACCATCACAAAGGTGCCACTGGGACTGTATGGCGCTTGCAGTGCCTGATGTGCCTGCTCTCTCGCTAGCACGTGCCTCCTGCCGAGGCATGAAAGCAGCGCACAAACACGTCAGATGGTCTTCGTGCGCTCGAACCACGCAGTGTCACCATCTCGGCTAATCAAAACGTTTTACACCGACTTTGCAAGCTCCGCGTGCCGTCCAGGCAGCTTCAAAACTTTTCACGCTGTCTTCACGCGCTCTGAGCCTGCCACAAGCGGCCATTCACCAGACGACGTGACTTTGTTTGCGGGAGTGGAAAGGCCTTCAGGCGACGCGAGCGCCAAGAACTTGAGTGCCACAAACAGCAAGCCGCCTACGGACGGGTTCCTTTTCGTCTTACGCGACCGAACATGCGACACGTAATGCACCTGGATGTGTTTCCTCACAAGAAGCCTAGTACACGAAGCCTGAGCACCGTGGCAAAACAGGCCTGCGTGTGCTAGCTCCCTATTGCCGTGAACCGAAGGGGACCTAAGCCGCAGTTCTGCCCGTGAAGAGCAACGTCTCTGGAGCGCCTGTGTCTGGTTCCCGTGAGATTGCGCAGCACCGCCTCCGTGGTTATCATTCCCCCCAAAAGGACGTGTCACCAAAACCAACAACCTTTTGAAAGTGGAGTCATGCTACAAAAGCTATTCAAGAATCAAAGGCAGCGACGCACCAGGCGCAGGAGCCAGGTTTATGATAGCTGTCACGATTGAATGCCAGTTTGATGTTAAGCCCACCGCAAATTCAAAGGAGTCGGACAGAAGTACACTCCCTGGGCAGCAACAAGCAAGCTAAGCGATGCCAGGTAGTGATGGTGGCGGTCAAAACGGTGTCTGATTAGGGCGCAATTCTCAAATTCAAAATGGCGCGTCAGAAACAATCATTGTGCCATCAGTAACATGGCAGCATGGTAACTTGCAAGCCTGGCAGCAAATGCATCAGCTTGGAAACCCGTTGACGCTGTTTTGTCTGACTTTTCGTGCTGGAGTATCTCATCCAACCAGCTGCGGATTGGCTTTGCTGGCTCCTAGCCGAATGTTCGTTTGGGTGCATTTGCTCGCATTTACAGTTCAAATGGCAGCTTTTGAGCGAACATGTTCACGAAGGCACGTGGAGAGGAGTTCAACTTGCCACGCTTGTGCACAGCTTGTGCTGCTTCAGTCCAGAGCAGCAAGTCTTGAACACGTAGTTGTGCACGTGCCAGCGGCGCATCTAGGTTTCAGCCAAAGGCGTAGCGTAGGGGTCCAGAGAGTGTCACTCTTGAGCTGTTTGTAAGTCAGAATTCCGCCAGCTTTCCACTTGTCGGTGAGAGTCCTGCACTATTTGCTTGGGAAACAGGTCCAGGACGGGACGGGCTGTCGTTGATTATGTGACATGCGAGCTTTTGCACATGAACCATGCCATCCAGCCAGCCCGGAGAGTGAGCGCAACAATCAAGCGCGCAAGAGAGAGAGAGAGAGAGAGAGAGAGAGCGCGCGCGCGAGCGAAAGTGACCTCCAAGGATGTGGGGTGCAGATGCTGACTTTGAGAGCTTGATGCACCAGGAGTCGCTTGAGTTGAGGCTGTTTTTCTGGAGCCATGAGCCGACTCAATTCAGAATAGGGGCAGATCTGGGGTATCCTGATTCCAGCATGTCTCAAGTTTCTGCTTGCACGTCAGAAGCAATTTCAAGACATAGTTTTGAAGGCTTAGTTGAAATTGCCCCCTCCCACTTCTTGCTAAGAGACGGGCATCAAAGGTCTTGGAAGTCTTTGCTCAGGAGATCCCGATCTCTCTCAAGGTCGATCCGAAGGCTGGAGTTGTGCCTAGCTGCCTATCGGCTGACAGCCAGTTCACAAGGGAATGAGTACCGTAGGCATGTTGGCACCATGCTTTGCAGTGGTTAAGGCAAAGCAGAGTGATTGTGCCTCTAATGTAGCTTGGCTCCAGGGCAGGCAAGTTTCAAATTTGTCACGCCGCTGTTGTCTATTTACAGCATAGCGCGACAGCGCTGGCATTTGGGGCTGCGTTTTGTGCGCGTTCCCTTTTGGGGCCCAGGTGTTTCCCGTTTTCGGGCGGTGCCTTCCCCCCCCCCCATGGTCCCTCCTCCAAATGGAGGGAAGCGAGCCGCAAGGCAGTGACCGACGTGCAGCTGGCCTTCTCCAATGGGGACCGGCGCCTGGGCATGGCTCGGATGCTGGAGAGACTGCGCTGGGCTCAGATTCCCCGGTGCGAGTCGGTCACACCTCTCCTTGGTTTTGTTGTGGGTTTCTAAAGGTGGGGCCTTGGGCCGGTTTGCAATTTCACTTCACAACACTGCTGGGTGCTTCCATTCGCTGAGCTATTGTGGAATCGTGAGTTGGGTACAGCATGTAAGCAAGAAACCCAAGTCCAAACTCAAAGAAGCATTCCAGACAATGGCTAAACAACGCCGAGTGATCGGGGGGATTCCTGGGTTTGTTCGTGGCTCAAGCGGCATGTGTGAGTTGACAAACTCCAGCGAAGCAAGCGCTGAGGCCGCCAAACTTGCAGGCAGCTTTGCCGGACAAGAAGCAGCACCTCAGCAAGCACAGAGCCAGTTATCTCAAGTAGCAGCGTGCCCCACCCGTCTTTTCAATTTCTTCTTCAGTTGTGTTTCCTTTGAAGGGGGCAAGACATGAATTTGGGCAGGTACAAGACATGGCACGCTCGCGTGAGGATTGACTGGCACGCGCACCACTCGCAGAACCGACGGGCGCTGCACTTGCCAATGTCCCTCCTGGAAGCTCCCGAGCTGCACGTTGGGTTTGAGCTCCCGAGATTCCACAGCCGGAAGCTCCCAGGTGGAAGGTTCCAGAAGGTCTCAGAAAATGGGTTGCCCAGTCTTCTATTTCGGGGTCCGTTCGGGATCGTCTGGGGGAGGGTACGCTCATGGGTTTCCGGTAGCACTCAGATGGATAGATGCCACCGGACGTGTTTTTTTTGAGGCGACTTATGCCATGGATGACTTGCATCGCATAGAGGCGCCGCGGACGAAACAGTCGGGGGAAGCCACCTCGAGACAAAGGCCTTGTTAGGCCTAGTTTCGCTCGACTGCTTGTTTTAGATGAGCCTCTCCACGATTAGGCCTTCTAGGAAGGTTCAGGGTTGTGAAGCCAAAACCTTGAGATGTGCATGCCGGCATTAGCATGTGGGGGAAAGCATGCCAATGCAATTGCAAGCAGCCGATAGTTGACAAACGAAAAGGAGCTCAAAAACAAGAGATCATGCAACCCATGGCTCCCACACTCATGGGCGAAACCCTTGCAATGTTACTCCCCTGAGTCCGTCAGACAGAACTTGGTGAAATCCTGCTTTGCTGAGTTTATCCTTGAAGCCACTGACAGTCTGAAAAGCCGAGAGGGAGTGCCGCGCAAGCGCGGCGTCAGCGATCAGCCAGGAGCGAAACTCATCAGCCTCACCCGCCGCCTCCCATGCGATGGTTATGCGGAATGACCCGCACCAACACTCCAACCCATTAGTCTGCCTGACATGCCTCCCAAGTTGCCCCCCCCCAAGGTGCCCCCCAATGTGCCCCCCAAGGTGCCCCCCAAGGTGCCCCCCAAGGTGCCCCTCTGAGGTGCGCACGTTGACAAAGCTTGGGGCATTCGCTAGTTGCTTGGCAGGCCATCGTGGCCACACAGCGGCCCCCGGACGGCTCTTACGCTGCAGCGCGGCAGAGCACCGAGGTGGTCCTGGCAGAAGTGAAGGCCCGCGCCAGCGCGACGGAGTGGCCGCAGCTTTTGCGTTGTTTGGGGGACAGGGAGGGCTGCTGCTGGGGGGGAGGGTTTCGGAACTAACAGGCAGGGAATGCGTGTGGCGGGTTTAGTGCAGTGTCGCAAGACCTCAAGGTCGGATACTTTGGCCGAGGCCGATCCTTGCGGTTGGAAGTCGCTGGAGCGCAATCGCAGTCCGGCTCCTGGAGGTGAAACTTCGCCCCCGTTAAATGCTGCAGTGATGGTCGAAGACCAAGCCAGCGACGACCAACAACTTTTGAACCATGCTGGCTGTTCTTGCCGTTTTTGTTTTCCTGGGGAGGGGTCCTTTTTCATGGGAACGAGTCTTGAAGGTTGTTCTGGCTGGTTGCGAGCAGAATCATGCGGTTCTGTTCTAGAAAGGTAGTGCCAGCAGTTTTGTTTTGATGTGTAGTTGTGTGTGTGTGTGATTAGTTGTTTCATGTTTTTGTGCGCAGGGGTGTCTGGTTAATTGTGTCTTATTGTGCCGCGTCGTGCTATGGAGCGCCGCAGTGCATGACTCTTCTAAGCCAATTATCTTGCTTGGCTGGTTGGCGGGAAAGGAGCTGCAAGAGGCACCACAAGCAGTGCACTTCTATCAAGGCGGGCATTCATTCAGCACATCACCAGAACATGCAGCAAGCAAGGCCATCCTCCCACGTCAGCAATAGGTTTGTCGCTACGCAAGCAAGAGCTTGGGAAGCAAGGTCCCGTCATTGCTAATACTGGTAGTGAACGATTCCAGTGTGCATCCAAGACAATACTGTACTATACAGATGGTCCGCTTTGAGAACATCCCTGCAGACTGTGTATCCGAGGCTTTTACTACAAAAGCCTTGGCATCAAGAAGCTTTCTTGCGCCGCAGCCTGCTGGCATTTGGTGTCTGATGTGAGAGACGTATCCACTCCGCGCATGTGTTTTTGAGCCATCAGGATTCCCATTGCAAGGTGCGGTAGGGCGGTGTGCTTTTAGTGGCCCATCAGTGCTAAGATATGCAAGACAATTGCTGTGGTAGCTCATTCGAGGTGCGCTTGGTGAGACACAGCATTGCCCTTCGAAGTCGGGAGAAGAACGGCTTGGACCTAGGCCCCAACAAGGACAGGGTTTCGAGGTCAGATGGGAAGCTGCCATGGTCATGAAGCCCAAGGCTTGCAGAGAAGAAAGCTCCAAGCAGTCGCTTTTCAAGCGACATGGGGAAATCTCGACAGTGGTGGGGATGGCCTTTTGGGATGTTCGCCCAGCTTTCATTTGCCGGACCGATTCCGGGAACCCCACGGGAAATCTTGGCCGAGCCTTGCATCACGAGCTCCAGGCGCTGGCTCTGGAAATCGAGAAGTGGGCGGCCGCCGAGTTGGCCGCAGCAGGTGCGGTCCCGAGGGTCAGCCTGGCGAGGCGGCGCAGGTCAGAAGCAAAAGCAAGAGAAGGAGATGTCAGCACTAGAGAGGGAAAGAGACGTTTGAGTTAGGGACGTGCATGCGGAAGCGCACTCAATTCTCACAAGTCCAATTCCCTCGTTCCTCACGCGTCACATCTCCTCATTTCTCGCGAGTGATATCTTCTCATTTCTCACGACTCATATCTGCTCATTTCTCACGAGTCGTTTTTGTTTTTTTTGTTCTTGCTTTTTTCTTCTTTTTCAGTTTTCTTTTTTTCTTTTACTACGGTGTTTTTGGGCCATCCATCCATCCACTCATCCTTCCCACCCATCCATCTACAGTTCAACATGCATGGACCTCTCGTACATCCATAGATCCAGGCTTTCTTCGGATGCGATTTCGCTGATGGCCTCAAACCCGAAGAAAGCCCAAAATCCCAAAACCTACACCCCAAGAACCCAAAATGCCCCAAACCCTAGAAACCCTAAACCTAAACCCGAACAACCAGCATCCTGCTCGAGGATGCTGGAGAGAGAGAGAGAGAGAGAAACCCTAACAACCCCAAACCTAAGCCCCTAAAAGCCCAACACCCAACCGCCCCAAACCCTACAAGCCCTAAACCTAATCCCTAAGAATCCGTAAGAATCCTTAAACCTATCCCTAAAAACCCTGAACCCCAGAAGCCGTCCCCTAAATTCCGGTATATAAACCAAAACGCACAAAGAAACCCTGAGCCAAAAACCCGAAAACGGAACTCTATTTTCCCTGAACCCAAACACTAAAAAACACAAAGCAACCTAAAACCCAAAAAACCTAACCCGAACAACCCCCCAAACCAAAAACCATAAAAACGCTAAACTTGAACCCCAAAGCTAAACTCGAAAAACCTGAACCCAAGCTCTAAAAACCGTAAAACAAATCCTTAAACCCGACCTGCCTCAGTTCTCACACGCCCAACATGTGTTGTTGGCACCGCGGAGAAACGTGGAAACGCCGGCACATTTGACTTGTGAGACATGAGTGTACTCGTGAGAATTGAGGGGAACACACATGTGAGAAATGAGCGTTTCGCCGTGCGGGAAGACTGCTCCTTAGTCAAATGCACCCAGAGAGACGGCGCTGGACTTCAAAACGCTTCGCGTGCTGATTTCTGCGATTTTGCTCAAAATCAACTCTGACCTGAACATGACCTTCCAAAGTGGACTCCTTTGTGACAATGAGTCGCAGAGAAATGGGCTTGAACTGAAAGCAGGCGCCTTGAATGAAAGGGGAAAGTTGCTGCGGGGAGGGCAGACTTTGGCGGCAGAAACCCGCTGTTTCGGTAGCCATCTCCAACACCCCCCCCGGCAGATAGTGGATCAGCCGATTGCAACAGATAGCAGTCTCCCTTTCCACAACTAGTTTTCTGTTGCGCGCGTTGCATTTCATAATGTGTGGTGTTCACAGCAAGCCCCTGCACAAACAAGTGTCCACCTACAGCCCACCTACATGTGCACTCGATACATACTTCCTGTTTAGAAAAGCATCTGCAGTGGACCCGAAGAAGCCAGCAAGCCCCAAAGGCTGCCTGACGGCTTTGGGATTGCAGGTGTTGTGATCCCATCGGATCTATCCTTCCAGGACGACCACGTTGCCCCTTGGAGGCAAGTATCAAACGTGCTGGCCAAGCTACTTGGTGCCCTTTGATACCTTGGCTTCCTATTGTCCATAGTCTCAAAAAGCTAGCATCTCTGCATGCCTGGCATAGACGTCATGGGCTGGCATTCCACCGGAGCCGCATTCAAGGTCCAGCCAGCTGCCGTGCCACCAGAGGCACGCCCAGCCTGCTTCGTGGTTTGCTGGCAGCGGGGCAAACGGCCGGGGTGGGGCTTGTGTGTGTGTGTGTATCTCGCTCTTTCGCCGCTTGCGAAGCCGTGGCTGTGAAACTTGATTGGCTTGCCAGGTCAAGCCATCCCATCCAGCTGTAGCTGCCTAAGCCTCAGCTGGCAGGAACATTGACAAACCGTTGCGCCTGTTTGGCTTTTGCCCATTGGCCCTTCCCTTAGTTGCAAACGTTCCGGGAACGCGAGCTGTTGGTGCTGTAGTCATGCCACCACATGCCTGGTTAGGCCAAAGCAGCAGCCAAAGCAGCCTGCAACGAGGTCAACAAAGCAGCCCCCAAAGAAGCGAAAGCTGCCAAGGCAAACGCCGAGGCTCCAAAGGGCGCTGAGCTAGCCACCAGAGCCAAAGCAGAAGCCGCCGCGGCCAAAGCAGAGGCTGCGGACAAAGCGGCCGCGAAGGACGCCGTTGGCCTGAAGGCACAGGCGTCACAGGCGAGGGGAAAGCTTCAGCTGAGAGCTTTGGAAAGCAAGCCACAGATTCCCAGATGTAGTTGACACGGTGGTGAGGTCATTGGTTTCCTTGCCCTTGCGATTTGGGCCCTTGCCTTGCAGGTGGATGCTCCCATGCTGGCAGCTGAGAAATCTCGAAGGCGTGGGGTTGAGCTTTTGCATGGCTTCCGATGCAAGGTTTCTGGTGCAAATGGGCAGGCAGAGTCGTGGTCGACGAGCCTTCCCCTTAGGCTGCTGCGACTTGTTTGAGTGAGTTGGCTTCGTCAAAATGGGCGTTCTGTGGTCGGCCTTGGTATCGATAACAGGCTCAAGCCAAAAAAGGACGCATGCGATCTAACCTCGCCTCTGAAGGGCGGCACACGGCTTGGACCCAAGTCATTGCAGTCTGCCATCTTTACCTAGCCCCTGGATTTTGCATGTGTCGCTGAGCGAGAACCTCAACCTTCTCAGCTTGTGGCAGGCAGCCTTTTGGAAGCTGTGCCACAGTTTTGCTTTGGTGTGATGCTTGGCCTTCGGGGCTCGGCGAGCCATGGCGGGTGCTCGAGGCGGAATGCTTGCCATGAACAACAGCCCCCCGGCGAGGTATGTCATGTCGGTGTTTGTGTGTAGTGTGGCCCTCTTGGGTTTCAGGTGCCATGTCAAGACCATAGGTGTCCTTTTTGGTTGTTTTCGTAGAAAAATAGACGGCCCTGGTTTACCTGGTGGTTGAAAACCTTGGTGGTATTCGGGTGCTGGCATGGATTGACCGGGCTCCAATTATGTGCCAAGCGCCCATAACTCTGCGGTTCACGCCTGTGCCACGACTTGTGTTTAAGGACGCACTGTGAATCACGGAGCCATCGACGCTTGGCAGCCAGCTGCGTGGTGCGATTGTTGCTTTGAGGGGCTGTTGGGCATGGTCAGCCTGATCCCTCGACAGCTCGCCTGCATGCTTTTTTGGGGCCTTTTGAAACCCTCGTGGAAGGGGAACTGTTTGAGCCGATGCTCTTAACTATGGGTGGGAGGATCATCTTGCTCAGGAAAGTCATCACTAAAGACATGTAGCAATGTAGCCAAACATGTCCTAGTGTGTTCCGAACCGAGCTTGCTGCCAGTCAGTTTCAATCTGCATTGCTGCACGTTCTTGTCTTAGTGGATTCCGCCTAGGGCCTATAGTTCGCTGCCTGATCGGGGTTGTCACCTCCTTGCTCCAATTGCAAGTGTTTGCCCGCCCAGCCCTGCCTGCGCTTTTTTTTTTTGGGAAGCCCTGCGCGGAAGTGCGCGATATGTCGGCTTTGTATTCCCCGTGCGTCCCGGAATTATGGCCAGATTGGTGCAAGGTAGCGTTTGCACAGGAATGATATTTCTTCCAACTGCATTGAAGCTGCCTTAGATGATTTCCAAGAAGCCATGCGGAATCGTACATTTCGTTTTTCTCAGTTGGACCTTTTGGAGGGTATTTATTGTGGCCCCGAAACGGACCCTTCAAACGATTTTAAGAAAAGGAAGCTAAACGCCACTCACACCAAAAACAGAGGCATCCAAAGCAAACCGCTCAGATCCAAACCCGGTCTTTCAAATCCACAGAATGGACATCAAGCTTCTCATTGTCCAAGCAGCGTTCTACGACCAACCCCAAGAAACAACAGCGCAGGGAAGGGAAAACACCCTCTAGGCTCTAGGGGACCTTCCCCATTCTTTCCAGGGATCCTTCTTTTCAGGAAGCCGTCCAAAACCCAGGGGAAACAGATCCAGTTTTTGAAAAGAACGATGGTTGAAAAGAATGGAAAAGGAATCAACCCCGAGAAACTTCCCCAGAAGTAGCTTCCCTTTTTTTGTTTTGTGCTTTTTTTTTGGTCCCTTTGTTTTCCACCAACCTGGCTTTTTTTTTGCTGGGGTCCTAGTTCCAGCCTAGGAAACACCGGTAAAACGAGGCCAAACCGGAGGCCGACCTCGCCCGGCCGCCCGACCTCGCCCAGGTGCCGGCGCGGCGCACCACGCAGCTGGATCCCAAGACCTCGGACGAGGTTTGGAGCACCAGTCGCCGGCCACCGGGGATGAAGCCCCCAGCGCCCAGGCCTTTTTCCTTTGTTTCCCCCCCGAGGTCCACCCAAGTGGTTGCATGCGCACTTGTCCTTATGTCCGTTTTTGCATTTTTAAGCCTTTTCAGTTTCCAGAGCCTTTTGAGGATGGCATTCAATGGACCCAGTTCGCAGTGTTCCGCTTACTGCTGTTTTGGCATTCTCGCTTTCTTCGAGGCATGGGGCATGGCAACTCAGGATGAGAGCACATTGGAAGATTGGACTGTGGCATTCAACATTCGGGCAATGATCCCGGAGAATGAGCAGACGTCACTGATTCGGCACTTCTACCCTTTACAGGAGCCTTGGCGCCAGGGGAATTTTGAGGCATGGCTCTGTTTGATTTGCAGGAGCGAGTAGAAGACGTATGTTGGAGCGTCAGCGCTATGCTGGAAGCATTTCATGTGGGTTCCGAAAAGCGTTGCTTTGGCTGAGGAGGGCTTTGAAGGAACCTGGAGGACACGTTGCACCAGCAGGAAGGCGATCCGATTCCGTGGCTTGGCAGCTCCCATTTGGCAGCAGCCTTCCGCGTCCGCGCTGGACCTTTTGCGGGCACAGGGGGAGTGACGTGTCGTTTCGTTGAGAAGCCATACCACTCGCAAAAGGTTGCCGAGCTGTGGCAAGCTTCAAGCAGCACTCAGTGCTCACAACATATTTTGCCGGTCACTGTAAATGTGAGCCAGGTCGCTTGCTTCAGCTGCTGGCACTGGCAACGGCTTTCTTCACGCCTACAATGCTGGCTATGCAGCCCATTTGCCCCCAACCAACGTCTGAAGCGACTCGGCTGCCCCGGGCAGGGCGCATGGTTAAAACCAGTTCAAACCTTGGCAGTTATATATATATATATGCTCACCCCCCCCTGCATGACCTACCTTTTTAGCTAAAAAAAACAGGATCTCATCTATCAGTTGCCCCTCCCTTCATCGCATCTGCCAGGCATCTATGCCTGCTTCGCTCTACTGCATCACACCTGTCGGGCTCCTAATGCGCTCTCCTGCACCACACCTGTCGGGCTCCTAATGCGGTATGTCTATGGTGCCAAACACTTTCACTTGAAATGCCATTGCAAGTGCTTTCGGTCAAGCTCTCTAGCTCTGTGATCTCAATCCTCTGCTCTGAAAGATGGTGGAGCCAGGCACCGTGTCCTTGGACGACATCCAGGGGCAGCTGGAAAACATGCAGCTGACGGATCTGTCCAGCTACATCTTTCAAGATGGCCCGGCGGGCACCATCAATTTTGTGGACATGCCGATCTACGATATGCCGGAGCAAGGCATGGTCAAGTGCGTGATCGACGTGGTCCCGGACGTCCCAGGGCCGATTCCTAAAGACCAACTTAAGGAGATGCTGCTTGCAGGTGGTCCGCTACACACGCTACCGGCACCCTTTGGCGTCGCCACAGAGACGCAGCTGCGCTTCTCATTCGGCCTCGTGGTGCTCCCCCAAAACAATGACCGGTTCCTCGTGTGCAAGGTCATGAACATGAAGGACAAAGTGAAGGTCCCAACAGCCCGGCAGCTGTGCCAATGGCAGGCCACACGTGGTCTCATGGCGAAATCAGGTCCACACCACGCGCAAGTTCCTCTACTATGTCATTGAGAACTTGGGCGGCTTCCAGTGTAAGCAGCACTCTCTGCGGTGCAAGGAGGACGGCAAAGTTGAAAAAGAGAAAACCCAGGAGGAAGGGGAAATTGGCTTTGACTTCATCGAGAAAAACGGCCCGCGCGACAATGTCAAGAACAAGCAGCTTCGCTGGATTACCATCCAGACCTCTCGCCAGGAGTCCCCCATCTACAAATGGTCTGCAGTTCTAGTGGAAAAGAGCTTGAGGAACCTTGCCAATGATGGCGTGCTTGCGCAAGTCCATGAGAGCTGGCCCTTGACTCTGTACGACATCGATAACAGGCTGCTGCGAGCTCTTGCGCCCATGGTTCCCTCCTTGTCTGAGAAGGCTGTTTGGTTTCACGGTGAGCCTGGGGCGGGCAAGACACCGGTCGCCAGAACCTTGGCAATGGCTATCTCCAGGCAGTGCATCAACAAGCTTGGCAAGGATGGGCAGGCCACACCATCATTTCGTCAAGCCTCTGAGTTTGACTTCTTCAGGGGGCAGTCTGGGTCAATTGCCCGGCCGGACATTTTTGATGATGGAAGTTTGTCCGAGCAACCCTTCAAGAAGGTGAAGGCCTTTACCGATGTGGGCAACATTGAGAGCATGTCCAAAGAACGGTGGGGCGCCGCCAAATTTTGTCAAGGGCCAGTTCCGTGTGTGCAGCCAGAGGACGATATGCCCATCGTGTCCAAGAGGGCAGGGCAACCATCTTACATAAGCCACACCGCTTTCATGCAGATGTTGGAGCGTACGCGAAGGAGGTGAACGAGAGCAACATCATGGCTGTGCTCAAGCGGACCCACCTCTTTGTGAACACCAAGAGCTTCTTGTACATCCGCCCTGCAGGTGAAGACAAGCAGCCGGTCCTCAGGAAGCCCTTGAATGACAAGACAGACTTCCTTGTGGATGAGTCCCGTGTCATCTATGACCGCCATCGCAAAGGCGCCACGGATTTGCCTGCGGACTTCGAGACAAAGTTGCGGTGGGAGAAGAACTGGATGGAGGCCGCAATGTCCGGGAAGACCGGAGACGCTTTGCCTACAAGAACCTTCGTCAAGAATACGCGTCTGTTCCCCGAACTGCACGAGAACGACGACAAGGAGGAATCCAAGGTCGATGGCATGTGTTCTTCCTCCAAGGTAAGTGTCAGCGTGGCCGAGAGTCTTGGAGAAGAAGCTGCGTCCAGCATGCCCGTCAAGGTCAAGAAGGAGATCATTCCGTGGCCAAAGCTTGTAGCTGGCAAGAAGCCCATCTGCATCGATATCGATGACACACCCCCAAGGAAGATCCGCCGCGTGGAGAAGCCTGAGGAAGCTTCAGAAGAAGAGAAGAAGCCATCAGAACAGGGCATGCCAAGTGACAAGCCAGAGCTTGGAGACGCTTTGCAAGTTGAGGCTGCTAATGATGATGCGCTTGAAGAGACAGAGTCCATCCTGGCGTTGGAGGAGGAGCTTGGCCTGATCCTGGAGCAGGACGAAAAAGGCGCCGCTGAGGACATGGGCGTGGACGAGGACATGGACGTGGATGAGAAGTGATGCCCGCGCATGTGAGCAGTGTAGATATAAAACTACTACGCGCGGCTTGCGATGGATAGGAAAGGAGCTTGCAACTGCCCATTGATATAGCGCATGCCTTACACTGATGCATGCATGCGCATTCTGAAGGCCATTGTTTTTCCAAGAAGCCCTGTAGCTGTATTGTAAGGCCATGCCCAAGCGAGTGAAAAAGACCGGGAAGCTCAAGCAGAAGCCCGCTGCTGCCTGGCCACCACCCAAGCGAGGTAAAGCCAGAGCCAACAGCCAAAACGGCAAGAGCAGAGCGCAGTGCAAGAACACGCCGCAGGTGCCGTATGTCAGGTTCGAGAACGAGCAAAAGAAATTTCAGAAGCAGAGGAACCTATGGGGAGTCTCGGTGCAAGACATGGCGACAATGAAGGGCTCCAGGATCATTCAGTTCCTTCGAGGACAAGGGATCCTGAACAAGTGGGAGAAGAAAGTGTGTCCTCATTGCGCAAGTGGAACTTTGGGACCTTTGGTCTTCCAGAAGCAGAGAAATGTATGGGCACACCGATGCAAGCGCAAGCAGTGCCAGATGTATGTGCAGCCGCATGATTTCCACCCTATCTTCCCCGGCAACACCGGCCAGAGCTCGACTCCTTTGGGCACTCAGGCGGCTATCCTCTGCTGCGCGGTAGCGGGTGTGCCAAACTCGGCAGCCTCTCTCATCTTGAATGTGCAGGACAAGGTCGTGGACCGCATCTACCAGAACAACGATGTCGCTCGTGCTCGCCATGTCAAGATGAAGGAGCCCAAGATTGCCTTCGGCGGTGTGAATGCTTGGGCCAATGTAGAAGCAGATGAGGTGGATCTCGGCAAGGAGGATGTCGAGAAGCCCGTGGACCCGCAGAAAGCGATCCAGTGGGAGCAATGGGGAGGCATTGTGGAGCGAGGCCGTCCCAGCACAATGATCCTCAATCGCTTGAAGCCCGCGTTGACCAAAAAAAGAGCCCCAGGACCAGGCGCCATCCGTCGTCGAGACTGGGAGCCCATCGCCCGCAAGCACCTGTCAGGTCGACGGGTGATCTTGCGTACGGACGGAGCCCGGGCATACAAAGTGCGGCTACCCGATGTGATCCATGACAACGTGGTGCGCAAGAAGAAGCGGGTCGTTGTGAATGGCAAGATTGTCTGGATTAAGCCGCACTACACGAAGGTCTTCAAGCACAAGCTTCCGAGTGGCAAGACAATCTCGGTCAAAGGCGGCACGCAAATCATAGACAGGTTTTGGGGCCAAGTCCGGACATCTTTGCGATGCATCTCACGGAAACCAAGTAGCAAGCTGCTGGAGCGCAAGTTGAGGTCGGCTCAATGGGCCTATTGGCATCAGAGGCAGAACTTGTGGAAAGCCACTGCTGCCATGTTGCAGGACCTCTTCTGAAATCTTGCAGCGCAAAGCATTTATGAACGGCGCGTGAAAAGACTTCCATGCTCGCGCTTAAAATCAAGAAGCAATCCATCTGGCATCTGCATCTTCTTGCGTCACACCTGTCAGGCATCTGCTCGGGCATCTCCTTTTCCTGCACCGCAAGGCACCTGGCAAGCATCTGGGCGCGTCGCTAGACCCTGTGTGCGAAAACCTCGAGAAATCCAAGAATCCAAGAATCCAAGATTTTCAGGTAGATGTCTGGCCCACGACAAAATCTTGGATTCTTGGTTTTCTCGAGGTTTTCTTGGTTTTCCTTGTTTTACTTGGGAATTCTTGGTTTTTTGCGGGAAATCCAAAAAACACTAGTAAATCTTGGTTTTTGCTGGAAATCCAAAAACCCTAGTAATTCTTGGTTTTTTGCTGGAAATCCAAACAAACCCTAGTAAATCTTGGTTTTTTGTTGGAAACAAAAAAACACTAGTAATTCTTGGTTTTGTGCTGGAAACCCAAGAATTCCCAAGTAAAACCAGGAAAACCAAGAAAACCTCGAGAAAACCAACAATCCAAGATTTTGTAGTGGACCAAACATCTACCTGAAAATCTTGGATTCTTGGATTCTTGGTTTTCTCGAGGTTTTCTTGGTTTTTTGCTATCTAAAAGCCCTAGTAATTCTTGTTTTTTTACTGGAAATCCAAAACAACTCAGTAATTCTTCGTTTTTTGCTGGAAATCCAAGAATTCCCAAGTAAAACCAAGAAAGCCAAGAAAACCTCGAGAAAACCAAGAATCCAAGATTTTGTAGTGGACCAAACATCTACCTGAAAATCTTGGATTCTTGGATTCTTGGTTTTCTCGAGGTTTTCTTGGTTTTATGTGAAAAATGCTAAAAACCAAAGGAATTCTGAAGGTTTTACTGCAAAACCATCAAAAACCCAGGGAATTCTTAGTTTTTGACTTAGGGGTCTATCTGAAAAACACATCAGTTTTTACACTTGTTTTTTTGAATGCCTTCCTGTTTTTCTAAAAAACCATGGGTTTTTGCACATTTTTGCTACAAGAAACACTGGTTTTTCTTAATTTTTCAATGGTTGACGGTGTTGTTTTTTAATCGAAAACCATAAACAACAGGTGTTTTTTCAACTTTTTTATTGTCTGCTAATGGTCCCCAACGACTTTTTGAAAGACAACGGTAGGTCATGCAGGGGGGGGGGGGTGACCATATATATATATATATATACCTAAGCATGCACCAGTTCACGCACACACACAAATACACACATATATATATATATATACATATATACACACACACATATATATATATATGTACATGTAGTTGTATTACAAACAACTAAGCAAGCAAATAAATACACCAATACACAACTAAACAAACAAGTAAGTAGATAGAACTAAATTAATAAATGAAGAAATAAATAGATACATATATATATATATACATATTAGTTTAGTGCAGTTTCTTTTTGGGCTGGTTGCCACAATGTCATCGTACAAGTCGGGTGCTGTGGGGACAGATGTCAGATTCGCAGTCCGCTCAGGAACTTCAGGGTTTGACGGCTACCCACGTGATGAAGCTCCTCGTTGATGTTTGCTACATTGCTCTGTCAACGGCTTCTTGGCCATTCGCTGAAGGGGATTTGAGAAATAGAAAATGCGAAGACGCATCAATCCCTTCGTCTTGCCCTGCTTGAGGTCCCTGAACCTTACACGGTTTCGGAAAAAGCCCCCCCCCCCCCCCCCTCCAAGAAAGAGGGAGAGAGATTGAGTCAGCATAGCATGTTGCGTTCCAGGTGGTGCTTCTCACCTTTTCCGTCACCACGTCCGAGAACCTGGAGCTAGTGGCATTCAGGCGGCTATTTGCGAACAAATCGCCCCCGGAGAGACCTTTCCGATACTTGCTCAAAGGTAAGTCGGTTGCATGGCCATTGCACTTGGGACAGGAGCGTCATGACATGGCAGCTGCGGCATCCCGGCTTCTGGCTGGATGCGTGCTGGGCTCAGCGTGTGGTCTGCGCTTGGTTTACTCAAAGTCCCTCCCGGGGAGGTTCCGAGACCTTCAATTTTCGACGCTCAGGCTGGCCATGGTCGGCACGGCCATGCACATATTTCACCTCACCTCGCTTGGCCTTGGTCAAATGTGGCCAGGGGCTCAATCGACGGAGTCCAGCTGTCCATGAATCACATGGTGAAAGCCCCTCAGCCCGCTCTCGATCATTCAGCTGTCCATGGCCGGAGACTAGCCCAGGGTTTAAACGATGCAAACCTGCGGCAAAGGTGGTCTTTTGCATCCCGGGGCCAGGTTTGGGGAGAACCTCGGGGTGGAGCAGTGGCTCTCGCTGCTGGACATCCTACGCCTCTGGCGGCTCTTCGAGCCCGCCTCTCCGATCGTGGTGAGTGCCACACCCAGCACGAGGGCTCTCGGGTTGGGAGGTGGGATTCAGGAATATGGTCTTTCAGGATCCCCCTTGTCAGGTTCATGTTGATTGGGTAGCAAAAAAAAGTGGCTTTGCTTTAGGTTTCGGTTGGGCCAGGGGGGGGCCAGGGGATGGGCAAGATGCGAGCAAGGGGGATGCAGTGCCGGGTTGATTCTTGCCTCGTCCAGCTGGATTGATTTGCCTTCCGCACGTGCGACAAGCTGCTATTGGCCGAACGCATGCTTTGGTGCCTGTTTAGGCTTTCCACTTTGGACCACGGTGCCTGTGAAGAAAACTTGTGTGAAGCCGAGCAGAATTGGTAGGGGAGTGGAGCTCTCAGCTTGCCAGCTGAGAACCTCTAGGGATTTCGATTTGGCCCCAGGGCGAATTGCGGCACGGCGGCATATGGCCGCATGTGTGACTATGTGTGACAATGTGTGTCGTCGGCCTGTGCAGCAATGCACTCTTCAAGCTTGGAGCATGCTTGAAGCAGCGCGAAATAAATGCTAGCTTGCTTCCGGCGGCACCTGGGATCAAACGCATCGATGTTCAGTATCAGTGAATTGCACCCCCTCGAACTTGATTCTTCTACAACACGTATTGTTTTCCTTTCCCTGTGCTCATCCCAACTTGGAATGGAAGGTATGAGCCTACTGATTGCCTGGGGCAAGTGGCCGGAATAGCCCTTGGCCTTTGATTCAGGAGGGCCATTTTTTTAAGGATTTTTTTCGTTTTTTTTTAGGAATTATTTTTGTTTTTCAGGGTGGGTGGCTTTTTGGCTTTTGTGGCTTTTACGTGGGTTTTTGTGGCTTTTGTGGCTTTTCATTTCGCATCCTCTGCATTCACAGTTCCTCTCTTTCGCATCCTTTGCATTGCCAGTTCCGCTGGCTTTTTGGCTTTGTGGCTTTTTGGCGGCTTTCTGGCTTTGGCTTTTCGCATCCTCTGCTTTTTCTGGTCTTTGGCCTTGGCTTCCTGCATCCTCAGCATCGCAAGTTCTTCCTCTCTGGTGCCCCCCGCCACCCCGATTAAAATACACGCCTAATTGAATCATCACTTTTTCGATCATCATGCGACAGCTGCTTTTTAGATTCTTTGGCTGCCGTTTTACAGGGATTAGTTTGCCCGTGATTGAATCCTCACTTGTACCACGAGGCCTTGCCGCAGAGGAACTGATGACCCCCCCACTGCTTTTTTATATTTTTTTGGCCCTAATTGAATCATCACTTTTTCAATCATCGTGGGGGGGGCTGCCGCCCCCCCCAACCCCCCCGCTATGTTTTTCACTTTTTGCCCCTATTTGAATCATCACATTTTCGATCATCATGCGACCGCTACTTTTTAGATTCTTTGCCCCTAATTGTTCGATCATCATGGGGGGGGCTGCCGCCCCCCCCAACCCCCCCCGCCATTTCTTAGACTTTTTGCCCCTGATTGAATCATCACTTTTTCGATCATCATGGGGGGAATTGCCGCCCCCCCACCCCGGCTACGTTTTAAATGTTTTACAGGGATTATTTTGCCCGTGATTGAATCCTCACTTGTACCATGAGGCCTTGCCGCAGAGGAACTGATGACCCCCCCGCTGCTTTTTTATATTTTTTTTTGGCCCTAATTGAATCATCACTTTTTCAATCATCGTGGGGGGGGCTGCCGCCCCCCCCAACCCCCCCGCTATTTTTTTCACTTTTTGCCCCTATTTGAATCATCACTTTTTCGATCATCATGCGACCGCTACTTTTTAGATTCTTTGCCCCTAATTGTTCGATCATCATGGGGGGGGCTGCCGCCCCCCCCAACCCCCCCGCTATTTTTTAGACTTTTTGCCCCTGATTGAATCATCACTTTTTCGATCTGCAGGGATTAGTTTGCCCGTATTTGAACCCTCACTTGTACCATGAGGCCTTGGCGCAGAGGCACTGATGCCCCCCCCGCGGCTTTTTTTTTATATTTTTTTGGCCCTAATTGAATCATCACTTTTTCAATCATCGTGGGGGGGGCTGCCGCCCCCCCAACCCCCCCGCTATTTTTTGGACTTTTTGCCCCTATTTGAATCATCACTTTTTCGATCATCATGCGACCGCTACTTTTTAGATTCTTTGCCCCTAATTGTTCGATCATCATGGGGGGGCTGCCGCCCCCCCCAACCCCCCCCGCTATTTTTAGACTTTTTGCCCCTGATTGAATCATCACTTTTTCGATCATCATGGGGGGGCTGCCGCCGCCCCAACCCCCCCGCGCCTGTAAATTGAATCATCACTTTTTTCAATCATCATGGGGGCTGCCGCCCCCCCCCCCCCCCCCCCAACCCCCCCGCTATTTGTTTTTCACTTTTTGCCCCTAATTTCGATCATCATGCGACCGTTACTTTTTAGATTCTTTGCCCCTAATTTTTCGATCATCATGGGGGGGCTGCCGCCCCCCCAAGGGGGGCTGCCGCCCCCCCCAACCCCCCTGCGCCTTTAATTGAATCCTCACTTTTACCATGAGAAGCCAATCTGCTGGTGATGCTGGCGATGTTGGCTGGACATGCGGGGGATGTTGAAAACGATGCTGATGATCTTGACGGACGCGTAAAATACGTACATTTCGCGAGAAAATGCTGTAAATTACAGCATTTTAGCAGCCAGGACGGAAAACAAAAAAATTCCCAAAATAAAACAACAAAAAATCCCAAATTAAATCTCGACCCTTTGATTCACCCTGCTCCCAGCCTGCCATCCCATCAGTTGGCCTCACAGGTATGCAGTTCCGCATCGAGTGCTCGATCATTCTGCTGACTCTGCTGCTGACAGCGCACTTTTTTTCCTGCTACTGGATTCTGCTGGGCCACTACGAGCCGCTCGTTTGGTGCGGGTGCGTTGTGCAGTAGGAGGGGTGTTGCGGATGCCTCAGTCTTGGTTGGCAGCGTGAAGCTAGAAAAGGCTCCGCTCACTGGTTGCCATTGGCGCACTGGCTTTTGCGATTCTTGGGCCTGAGGCAGCAGATTTGGGGCTACGAGCCCTGGACAGATCTGAAATGCTCGGATCAGTTCTGGGCCTCCTTCTACTTTTCCACTTACACGCTCACCTCCATCGGCTACGGCGACTTCGGTGGGACGAACTCAGTGGAGCGGCCTGACAGCATGTCAGGCTGCACGAGGGCCAGGCCGCCGACCGCGCGCTGCGCGCGCGAGCGGTGCTGGGCGTACTTTGTCTGAGGCGCTTCTCCTGCGCGTTTTTCATGATGGTCGGCCAGATGCTGGTGGCAAAGGTCTTCGCCGAGCTCGCGCCATGGCGATGTCCAGAAGATTGCACAACCCAATTCGATGGTGAGTGGCCAAGCGCATGATAAGAGGTGAGCAAGTTGCAAAGATGATAGGCTGAAAGTCGGCTGGGACCGGAGCTGCGCGTTTGGTTCGTTTGGCTGTGACCTCTGACGCTTCAGTCGGATTACTGAGACCTGGCTGACGTCACTCCGCAACCTCTCCACGTCGCAGCGTCTCAGCGACCGCAAGCACACCGCGGCCAACCTGAAGCAGGCGGGGTGAGTCTGTGAAATCAGCTGGTCTCACTGAAGATGTTTTGCACATCCGTGACTAACTTGTGCCTTGGGAAGTAAGAGGGTTTTGACTCAGAAGATGTCCGGCACAGCCTCCGGAGTCAAAAAAGAGGGTTTCGCAACCGCGTGCGTCCTTGTCCACTGGGTCGGCTTAGGCATCGATCCACCCAGAGCTTTCAAAGCGGGTGCTCGCCTACCAGGACCTTGCCAGATGCTGGGATTCGGGATGACCCTCCCCTACTTGGGTATGGGTCAAAATTAAACCATCAGGGGACCACAGGTTTTAGTCCATGTCTCCATTTACCAGGGTTCCATTTTGGGTACCGATTTTTGGGGCAGATCCAGTCTGCTTGCAGGACTTCTACAGGCATTTCATCCAGTACGACTTTGAAACCTCAGGCCAGCTTCTTGTCGTTTGCCTGCTTTGCAAGTTGTGTTTTTCTCGGGCGCAAGCTCCAGACATTCAAGGGCTCATCGGGATTTGTGGCGTGCGTTGCAACATGGGCGGTGTCCGAGGCGCCCATTCAGCCTTTGGAATCCAGGGCTGGGTCCAGAAACGCACGGGTCAACGTGGAATCAATGTGGCCGCCCTTTCCATTTCTCCGGACGTTTCCCCTTCGTCTTGTCTTTTTGCGGCTTGCCAAGTGCACTGTTGGCCGCCGGCGCTTTGATTTGAGGGGGGGGGGAGGTGAATTTCCCCGAGGTCCCTTGTCCGTGGCGCTGCTCGAGGAGCTGCGCCTTGCCAGGCCGTGCACCTTTTCACCGGTTGCGCGTTTCAAGAGCCGCGGTGTTTTCCACGTGGTTTCCTGCTTGTGGTCCAAGAGCCTCATGTTCTTGCACATGCGTTCCTGTTTTTGTGGTCAGGTATCCGTTGAATTTGGTTCTTTGTGGCCATGTCGCCGCTGCGCAGCAAGGTTCGAGACTCGTTTCAAGCGCCTGGCAGGTACCATGAGCTACTCGTCCGCGCGCGGTACTTCCGGCAGCAGCCTGTGGAGGCAAGGGCCTAAGGGTGTGGTGCGGCCCGCGCCGCGCGAGCCTCTCTCATTTCGTTTTTCCCGGGCTAGAGGGGGGACTTTCTGAGCCCCTTTGGGCATTTGGGTATGGGTCAAAATTAAACCACCGGGGAGTTTTGGTCCAAGTTTCCACTTGCCAGGGTTCATTTGGACCTATTTTTGACAGCCATTTGGGGAAGACTTCACTGGGAGATCACTGGGAGCTAGTCACTTTTTCAGGTGATCTCGCAGCTGGTGAAGCACTTCCAGGAACACGTGGACCTGCCGGGAGAGCCTAGCTTCAAGGGGGCGGGGGTTTGGTTCTAAACGTTTTTGCCCTTTTTGATATTTGTAAAAATCTGCCTTGGATTTGCGGCAGGCAGGGCTAGGTTGTAAGGATGGCTAGGTTGTAAGGATGCCCGGCGTGTCTGTTTTTCGCACGATTTCCTCTTTGCTGGACCAATGTTGCATCAGAAAGTGAACCTGTGATGCACACCAAGGACTTCATCATTCGCAACGGTGAGATCGACCACCACATCTTTTTCATGCGCTTGGGAAAAGCTGCCGTCTATGTAACGCAAGAGCCTCCACTGTGGGACAGCGAGCCGGTCAGGCGCCGGGGGGGGGGGGGGACGGGAATGACAGCAGCCGCATGTCCGAGCTTTGCAGATGTCTTTTCACCCTCGTGGCCTCACATGGGGCAAGAATCCTTCAGCATACTGTACCTCGATCACAACTCAGGATCTTTGATCAACAGTCAGGTTCCGAGAGGACCCGCCTTCGCTTCGATTGCAGGTTCTTTCGAGGGGGCGACTCCTTCGGAGAGGTCTCTGTGTTAGCCGCCACTCCCCGGACGGCTTGGATCATGGCCCGTACCTATTGCATCACCACCAAGGCGGGCAGCGCATGCGTTTCCTTAGGGGGGGTGGGGGGTGGGGATGGAGCCTTTTGTGCGTTGGAAGGGCATGGGCAGTTGGGGAGGGAGGCACGATCTGCTTTTCTGGATGCCGGTCAGCTGAAGCTGAGGTGCACGCATCGAGCCTCATGAAGGTATTGGATGGCCATCCTGGAAGCTTTCTGCTGCTTGTGAGAAACCTGCTGCAGTACCAGGACTTTCTCTCGGGCTGGCTTGATTTGGGCTCTTTTTAGGGGTCAGGATCAGAAAATCACTTGGAGAGATTTGAACGATGCTGGAGTTTTGGGTATGGCGTAAGAACCCTATATGGCAAGCAGAACGCTCGAGGAGTTTTTGCACCACAGTCATCAGATACACAGTTCAGTCGGTGCACCAATTCTGCATGACTCGTTCGTTGGACACATTTCACAACATTGCACCTTGACAGGTGTCAATCCTAGGCGTGAGTAGCTCGAGAGCAGCTTGACCTCGTGCTTGGGCTTTGGCTTGTACGTCATGCCGCCTAGGGCTTGAGCTTGGCATGAGGACGTGCAGGTGGACTGGAAGCTCCCCTGGTCTGAGCTCAAGGCCAAGCTTCGAAAGAGGCACGCCTCCAGCGAACAGGCCTTCAGCCACTTCTCCTTTGGGCGGCTCGGCTTGCATTCTGCACGCTGGACGGTGTGATCCGATCTTTCTTTCACTTGTTTAACTGAGATGCTTGGGGTCCTCCAAGAGCTTCACTTTGCTACATTTGAATAGGCCAGCCCGGCGGCCGTGTGCCCTTGACATTAAAACACGGCAGCTTTTGGGGCCGCTGAGGAAGCCTCTCATCACCCCTGAGAGCTTCGAACTGGCCATGGAGCCCTTTGGCTTACGAGCTGCTCGGCTTGCGCCAGTTCCGATGCCTGCGGAGCATGGATACCAGTACTGTCTGCCACCAGTGGAAACGGTGCTGCAACTGCGTGCAAATGTCATTTGTGGAGCCGCCCATTTTTTTCTCCCACACTGTGTTGTCCCTAAGCTTTTTGAGAGTAGGCGGGTTCAATGCTTCAACACATTCACGGCAAAGCCTCCCGCGACAGAGGCGGGCCTGGAGCTGAAGATCCGGTGGGCAGAGCTGGACCTTGACTGCAACGGCCGGGTGCTTGAAATGGCGTGCTTTGCTGCTGGCAGGGAACCCGCCAGCCCTTCATTTCAGGTTCATGGGTTTGTGTCATTGGCAGCCATGGTGTGTGCTCTCGTGTACTCTTGTGTGCCTGTATGCGAGCGAGCGCGTGTGCATTCAACGCGTTTTGTGAGCCCAGAGAACGGAAGCATGCGCTCACAGAACGGTTTAGAAAGGGAACTCATCGCTTAGTCCTGGGCAAGCCCATTCGCGTCCCTATGAAAGGCAGCCAGCCAGCCTGGTGCTTGCTTCTAGGTGAACAGATGGTGAATGGAACCATTCAGCCAACCAAAGTCCTAACCCCTGCTTGCATGATTTCCAGTTTGCCCTCGGAGCGTGCTGGGTTGGGCTCCGGCCCTGGGAGGTGCCCTGGGCGGCGCGTGTCTTGCGGTCCTTCTTGAGTTGGCTACGTCGCGCTCGCTCGCACGCGACGGCGTTTTTTTTTGTGCTGTTTTGCTATCCCTTTGACTTACCCACCTCAAAGGGGTGCCCATCACCCCATCCATCCATCCATCCACCCACCCGCCCGCCCGCCCGCCCGCCCACCCATCCATCTAGTTACTGTGGTGAAAGTCTCAGAGGACGTGTGACACGTTGCGTGCTGTGAGGTGACGTCTCCCACGAGGAGTTCTCCAGCATGGTGGGTTCTTGGGGCGAAGGCGCCTGGGAGGTGGGCTTCGCACACCCGAGAAACCAATGTGAGGCGCGAACTCAAACCCATCCATTTCGGACCCAGCGCCAAAAGCGAGCTTTGGCCAAGCTGACTGGTAGGACAGGGGGCTCAGGACATGTTCCGCAAAGACTGAGAGTGAGCCGCTCTGAGTCCCATGGTTGCCCGGGGAACAGGTGACCGCAGCAGCCTCATGGTGGAGACCCGCAACAGCCTGGATAGCTGCATCTGCGTGGAGCACAGCAGCTCCAAGGAAGCGCGGGAGGCGCTCAGGAGGCGGCAGGCCATGCAGGAGGCCATCTCCGAGGCGGGGCGTGCTGGAACTGCAGCTGTTTGGATTTGAGCCATCCTGTCTGGGTGAATTATGACAACCTCACAGGACCTCACCCCAAATGGTGGTTTATGTGGGGAGACGCCCCCCCAACCACCTTATTTCAGGTTGGTGAAATATTATGATTCACCCAGATCCTACGGCTTTGGTTCTGTTCAGGTGGGCATCACGGTGGAGAGGAAGATTGCCGAAGGCACGCCGGAAGCGAGACTTTCACTGGAGTCTGAGCCTGCTTGAAGGGCTGTTTTTAGCCCACAACCGCTTGAACGCTAGCCTGGTTCAATCCACTCACTCAAGTCTTTGGGATTGTTTGTCTGGGCGGCACTGGGGCGGCTCATGTGACTCACGGCAGTGACGGCGGCACGTTTTCGCCAGGGCAGGCGAACATGGAGCAGCGCTTTGAGCAGCTGGTGAGCCAATTCCTGCAGTCTCAAGGCGCCTTTGTTCTGTCCTTCTCCGAAGGGGTCGCCAGGGTTCCAATCGCAAAAGTTTTGGAGGGATATTTATTTTAGGATTTGTTGTTCTTTTTTTTTTTGGAGGGGGGGATTGTTTTTCGCTTTTGGCTTCTTGGCTTTTTGGCTTCTTGGCTTTTCGGCTTCTTGGCTGCTTGGCTGCTTGGCTTTTTGGCTTCTCGGCTTCTGGGCTTTTCGGCTTTTTGTTGGTTTATGCGGCTTTTGGTGGCTTTTTGGCTTTGGCTTTTCGCATCCTCTGCATTCCCAGTTCCTCTTCGGCAGGTGGCGTTTTAGCTTTTGCGTTTATGCGGCTTTTGGCGGCTTTGGCTGCTTTCACAGTTCCTCTCTGGGCTTTTTGGCTTTTGCACCCTTTGATTGGTTTTTGGATTTGGCCTCCCGCATCATCAGCATCACCAGTTCCTCCCTATTTGAATCATCGGAAGCCTCCCCCCCCGCCAACCCTCCCGCTGCCTTTTAAATTCTATCGCACCCTTTCTTGAATCATCGCACCCCCTACTTGAATCATCACTTCTTCCGACATCATGGGGGGCTGCCGCCCCCCCCCCCCCCAAACCCCCCCGCTATTTTTTTTTACACAACTGAAATGCCCTGCTATTTGAGTCATCATTTTTTTGACCAACCCGCCAGCTACTTTTTCGATTTTGTTGCCCACAATGCCCAAACAGGCAGCACCCCCCCCCCACCATTCCAGGCAACATGTTTTTTTTTGGATTCTTGGGAGCATTGAAATCAGCATTTTTCTGCGACTTGTTGTTTGCATTTTCCCCAGTGAGCATCAGCCCCATAGGTGACATGTTTGGGAGGATGGTCGGTGTGTTTTGCTCCAACTTGTTTCTTCTTTTTTTTCCCCCCGGCTTTTCGTTTGCCGTTTGTGCCTGCAGTGGCTGTGGCGCTACTGTGGCTCTTGGTGTAGACCCTTAGCTGTTCGGCTTTGCTATTTCATTTGTCGTTTGTCTTCGTGCCAGGGTGTATGTGTGGCCCGTTCACAGAAAAGGGGAGGGGAGGGGAAAGGTGAGAAGAATTCTTTCATGAGCATCAAGGCTTGATTTTTTACTGGTACTCTGCCATGCTTGTACTCCTGCAGCATGCCCAACGCACCCCAAGCTCAAAGCCAATGCAGCCCTGCGCAAGCCACCCAACTGAAACCAACCCTCGCCTGGCCTCCTCAAATGAATCCAGCCCGCTAGCCTCACCCCAACAAGGCCTAACCCTTCACCCAGCCTAAACCAACCCGCTAACTGTACGCTTGCCATAGCACACCAAGTCTAAGTTGTACCCTCAATGGACATGACGCCACCGTAAACTTAGCCTTATTCCCCAAACTCAAGCTACAGCTAACCCGAAACCGGCCCGAACCCGCCGCCGCCTCGGCATACTAAAACATATACTTCTGACGCATCTCTCGCTGCCGCTTTGTCGCAGGAGCGCTTGCTGCGGTTCCCCGTGAGAAGTCCAAAGAGCGTCCCAAAGAGGAGCGCTCCAAGGAGGAGAGAGGTGGGTGCTGCGGTGTAGAAGGCTGGGGGTCAGCTCGAACCAAGGCTTGAGCGAAACGGGTGGCAGCTGGCGCTGCGCAAAAATTGGATGCTGCCATAATGCTGTCTGAAATAGCGAGCTTCACTCAGTCACTCCTGACATGGTCCTGATTTCGGTTGCTTCGTTGGGCGGCCGTTTGAGGCCAAATTTCAGTGGGACGGTCGCTGCTTTGCCCGTTTGCAGGCAGAAGAAGCGGGCTCAGCTGGCATCCGGCCTGAAGAGTTGTTTCGGACTTGATTCTTTCGTAGATGCTTAGTGGTTGTGCTCAAGAAGGTTCAGTGAGTTTCACTCGCGCCTTTGCCGCCGCAACATGCAGATGCAAAGGTGCAGTAAACGAAGCTTCGCACCAAGCAGGGCGCATATCTAGCGTCTTGGCAGTGTGCCGAAACGGGCTGCGAAAGAGGCAGCTGAATGGATACCTGCGGTTGGGGCGAAAATGGGGTGCATCACCTGACCCGCATCCGTTCTGGAATTGCACCAGAAACCTTTTGCGGCATGCTCTTTCATGGGTCTGGAGGCAGGTCCATCGTAACTGCTCTGAGGTGTTCCCCTGGCTGGTGCTGGGTTTGGCAGCATCTTGGCGGGAGTAAATGCACATTGCATGGTGCAGCTGTGCAGCAGGTGCGTTGAGGACGGTTGTTGTGTGTTTCATGTCTGTCGCCAACAGTTTTGCTGTCCCCGATGTCGTTCACGCCACGGCAGATTAGGTCCTGCTCGCGCTGATGTGGTGGTTGGGCCATGCTGGCAAGTGAGCCCGCTTGAACACACATGCTAATTCCTTGGCCTAAATGGAGCCAGCACAAGGGTGCCGTTGAAATTGCAATAGGTGGAGGGGTCAACCTGCATAGCCTTTGCTTTTGCAATTCTTTGGGATGCGCTGTGCTAGGTGATTTAGAGTTTAGAAAGGTTTAGACAGGTTTAGAGTGATTTAGAGTGGTTTAGAGTGACTGACACTCGCCTCGGAGTCCTCCACATTGCGTCGAGTCTTATGAAGAGCTGGTTTCACCCTCGGCGGGCGTGGTTTGCTGGCGTCGATTGCACCGTGCCGTTGCAGACGAGGGCTAGCAAGCTGCTTGCGGGGGGGGGGGGGGGCACGTGGTTTTGCAGCAAGCCTCCTGGCCCATTTGACTGAGGGGATGTCTACACGAGTCAGGTTCGGCGCAGCAGACATTGCACAAGAGCTTTTAGCTTCAGGCTGATGATGAAGCAGTCTTAGCTGCGGCTCTTTTGATTCGGCCGCCGCAGAAAAAGATTCGGCTGCCGGAGAAGCAGAGGTTCCATGCAGTATCTCCGACCGCGATCATGTCCCCCAAGTTCCCCTGGCGTCACTGCTTGGGGCCGTGCAAGGAGCCGATATGTAGGGTCACAACGGCAACAGCCAGGATAGAGCAACTACAGGATGAATGTGGTCCTGTCATGCATTTCCCACCCCCATCCACAGTCTAATTCACAAGCTGGGGATCGGTGGAATTGGTGAGAGTCTCTATTGCTTAGTGTTGCCTGCGCCAAGGCATGGATTCTAGAGTCTTTCCTAATACTATATGTACCTCTTGGCAGCTCCATTCTTCACCTCATAGCATTTTCTTGCTTAGGCATAGTGAATAGTTGGCGGTGGGTGGGAAGGATTCCATGCCATGTCTCTCTCTCCCCCGTTTTGCTTGAATGGAATGGCGGGACGTGGGAGAAGGTAAGAGGAAGAAGACCAGGATGAAGATTAATAGCCTGAAAAGCGCTTCCATATCACCGGTCATTTGATTTCCCTGGCCGCACTTTCCTTTTCCTCATGGTTATTCACCAGGTGCGGCTTGACTTGTAGCAAGAGCTCTGTCAATGCCAAGGCTTCAGGATGCCGCTGGTGAGGTTGTGGCAGCCCTGGTGGCGACATGTCGAGCAATCCGCACACGATTGCTGTGGGCGAGCACTTGGGTTTTGCGGTCGGTTCCTCCCCGAGTCAGCGGGCCTCAGCGCTTTCGCCTTGTGACAGCTTGTGTAGATGCTGAGTCGGTCCGTGGCCAGGGCAAGAGGAGTTTTGTTAGAGCCGCGTGTGGCTCTTCTGTCAGGTCTGTGCTTTCTTTCATGCGGATTGGCTGGGAGCTGAAAGGACAC
Source organism: Effrenium voratum (assembly GCA_963377175.1). NCBI lineage: Eukaryota > Dinophyceae > Suessiales > Symbiodiniaceae > Effrenium > Effrenium voratum. The sequence continues at coordinate 332,295 of CAUJNA010003294.1, read as the reverse complement.
TGGCCGACTGCAGAGCTTGGAGGAAGGGCAAGGCCTTGATGCTCGTGTGAGGTCCAGTGGCAAGATGGAGTTGAAGGAGATTCACTGGGGGGTTAGCTTCGGAGGCCTTCCTTACTTCTCTAGCAGGTAAAAGGAAAAAACAATTGCCACTGGCTGGTGGTGTTTTGCTTTGGGTTTGGCTGACTGCTTCGACATTTGGAAAGAGCATCTCAGCTGGTTTGTTCCCCTGGACGGCCATGTCGATCTCACGGTTTCCGGCTGCAGAAGCCAAGTTCCTAGTTCCCATGTTTGTGAGAGACCTTCAGGACCTGGAGCCGTTGGCGGCCGTGTCGAAATGCATCAGCCGGAGACCGAGGGACCGAGGGTCCAGGCTTTTTTCAGTCCAAGTCTCCGGTTTGATGAAGCACTTGATGCAGGCAATCTGAAGCTCGAAAGCTTGAGTCTGCAAGCGTTTTTTCTTGCTTGCACCATCTTAGACCGGTTAGAGGTAGCTAGCCTGGAGTTCTTCCTCGTTACAATAGGGGGCAACCAATTCCTGAAGTGTGTGCCAAGTCTTTTGTTGTTTTCTTTGCAATATGTTCTCTCAATGAAGCTCGGGCTTTGTTCCTCCAAGGTCATTCAGCTTCCCTCTTGGTGGTTTGGATTGGCGGTTTGGGTTCATGGAAAACCCCTCCTTAACCTAAGAGGGCCCTGAAGGACCCACCCGGATGGGACCCCTTCACTCATTCGATTTAGAGCATGTTTTCTGAATCACTCTAAACCACTCTAAACCACTCTAAGCGTTTAGAGCTTGCTCGCAAGGTTGCAGACCCATTGAACAACACGTGTTTGTTGGCAAGATGTGTAAATCAAAGCACGAGCATGGGGCAATATGAAGCAACGCACTCCATTCATGTAGGCCGTCACCATTCCCTCCCTGCATTCCCTCCTCCCTCTTTTCTCCAAAAAACATGTGCCTTAGAGTGGTTTAGAGTGAGGGTCCCATGCCAAAACCACGCAAGAGTGCACGTTGTTTTGATGGGACAAACTCAGATGTGCAAGTTTTCCGGTTTTTGGGGTGCTTTTCCTTGAGGCTGAGCAGGTGTGACCCGTCCGCCTCATCAGTTTGATCTAGATACCACTCTCAAGCCGCGAAGGAAAAAGAGTGAGGGCTCCCATCCGAGTGGGTCCCATTTGGCCCCCTTGATGGCCACCACCAAGTAGGGGGAATCTGAGTCATGCTCATCCCGCGGGTCTCCAAATCCGCGGTCTTAAGTTTGCCCTCGACCCATGGTCTCCAAAGCAAAGCGAGGGCATTTTTGGCGCGGATGAAGCTAGAGCGGCTTAGAAAAGGCTTCCGTTGGGGGCTCATTGTAGGAAATGACAAAAGATTGGGCCTTGCGGGGCATCCTGACAAGGTCACGTTAGGGATTCTGCCTAGCGCGGTTTAGGCTTTGAACCGGCGCGTGGTCTTTTTGCCTCCTAGAATTGTTTGGCGCAGAAGTGGGTGTAACCTAGGGCACCCAACAGATTCGATCACGGTTCAAGCCCCAGGTGTGGATGTGGGCAGCGATGCGGGGGAGGAGTTGGCCTTGAGCCAGGGCACGCTGGGAAGGGCAGTGTGTGATGCGTGTGTGTGTGTGTGTGTGTCATTTTGGCGTGTTTCATTTTGACCCATGTTGCCCCAGCAATATTTGGGTGCGTCTTTTCTTGAGGTTACCATGGTTACCCTTGTTTCATGTTTAAATCAAGCCAAAAGGGAAAACCAGCCGTTTTGGGGTCATCCATTTTCATTTGGCCCTAGCCGCGTACGTGGGTGGCAGGTCTCGGCTCCCAGCTCCCAGCGCTGCGGGTTTACCAGGCGCCTTCGGAGCACCACGTGTCCGGGCGCCCGGCTGCGGACGTTTGGGTCTCATGCGCGCGCGCCACACGCGCCACGCGCGCCACGCGCGCCACGTTCTCCACGCCCCGAGGGCGGAGCACCTGGGCGATGGATGCACGGCGCAGGCTGCGATGGCCAGCGTGCAGAAGGCCAAGCAGCAGGCCACAGCGGCCCATTGCATACGTTGCAGTTGGCACTTTTCATGGCCTGCAGGGAGGGTTGTATTTCTCGCCCTTGGGCAAGATTGTTGGATGCCTCCCGTGCCCTGCAGTTGGTTCAGAAGGACACAGTAGCTTTGAAGAATCATGGGGTGACATAGCTTTGCACAGCACCACGTAGGCTTGCCTTGGAAGATCAGATGGTTTTCCCAACAGGGGCATGCCTTTAAACGTGTAGGGAAGGTGATGCAACCGCTATGCTGGGTATGTCTCAAACTAGGGGGGTCCTCATTTTTTGGCTTTGCCTTTAAACAGGCCTAAAACGGGTAGCCTCACCAAAGACACGCATGCATGTCCAAGCTGATTTGCTCTGCCAGCGCTTTTGTGCTTCATCAGTGCGACCCTTGCCAAAGAAGCTGGATGCACCAATGGGTGTTGAAGCGGAATGGCCGTCTCCTGGCGAGCACTGTCGATTGCAATTGCTTCTTTGGCTGCAAGTAGTAAGAGGGTGTTTTAAATGAAAGGGTCTCTTTAAATCACCAAAGTTGGCATCCTCAAAAACAGGCTGCTGTTTTGTGGGCTCCGTGCTTATGGCAAAGGTTTGGTCCGCAGCTCTCCGCGCGGCACCTTTCGTTGGGCGCCGGCCTTGGGGCTAGTCGCCTTCGCTCGGCTCGGAGCGCTGACCGGCCTTCCTAGGAGCGTGCATACGCCCCGCAGCCTGAGAGATGTGGTGCCGACAGGTTGGGCAGGGAGTGGGGGCTGCCAAACCACACACACAGCATTACATATTTTGTATGACTTTGTATGACTATATCTTCATGTTACACCCCTTCAATCAGCGAGGGGCCTGACAGGATGTGTTTGTTCACGCCCGTCACAAAGACAGAACATGCAAAACCACAGATGTTCAAGTGTTTCTTTCCATAGCAACTGGTTTCGGGCGCACACGCGGATGGCCCGTCTTTCACAAGTCGCGTCTTTCTTGTGGTCGCGGCAGCTTTTGGCTCAAGCCGAGCTCTCCGGCATGTGATGCGAAGGCAGGGCCTCGAACAGGGCGGTTTTGGAAATGATCGACGCCTATGACGTGCTGGGCCTGTCACTGGATTGTAAGGAGGAGGATGTCAAAAAGGCGCCGCCTGGCAGAATTCCTTGGCCATTGCTGACACCCTGTGTGTGTGTGTGGCCCCCCTGTTCCTAAGGGGTTTTGCGGTCGTGCCTTTCTCTCTCTATTGGAGTCGAACGCCACCTTGCTGGATGTCTCAACATGAAGTAGTGTCACCTGCCGATGGCGAGGATGGTCGGTGGCACGAAAGATGTTTGAGCATGCAGTAAGCCGAAACTCCATTGCCCTGCCGGAGACCTTCAAACAGCCTGTGCCTGCATGGTGGTGCGCATTGTCAGTTTTGCCGTCTCATATCAAGTGTGTTTAGGCACTGCGTCCGGGCTTCGGTCAGTGTCTTGATCCCCTTTGCGGGCACCTGTTATGACCCATGTACCGACACCTTCTTCAGACAACCACCGGACCTTGTCACTCGCGACTCTGGAAATCCCCCTGTTGACTTTTCGCCGTTGACCATTCACCACAGGCTTGGACATGTCCCGGACGTTTCAGCACCCCAGATTGCGTCACGTTTGACTTCCCCACTTGACGGGCTGCCAGACTACCCGACATATCAGGCATGAATCCATGACGCCGCCAGTTGGTTATTGGCTCGCAATTGCCGGCAGCAGATGCCACGGCCCAACGCAGGCCCGATGTCGAACTCAGCAGGCCCCATGACCAAGGCATCCAGGAACACTGCGGGCCCTACGCCGCCCAGGTCACCAGTGCACCAGACAGCATCACCGAGCAGGAGTGCGCTTGTGACACCAACCTCTAGCATCTCTGGCGCGGTGTCCAGCGCCTCAAGGGCTACCAAACCTGCAGTTCCAGCTCTTGCTCCCGGCGACGCCTCGGCATCGATCCCTACCCTGCCTGTCTGGCCTGCATCAGTAGCTGGCCCTCTGCCGCAAATCCTGGTGAAAGCACGCCCAGCCACACCGATGACTCCAATGACTCCAATGACGCCGGCTACCCCAACGGCTTCAACTACAGCATGCCCACCTATGACCCCTATCGCACCGATCCCTACGGCAACTCCATCAGGTCAGATGCTTCCACCGCCCAACCCACCAGCCAGATCACGCCACACAACGGAGGGAGAGCGGTCACGTTCCCACAACACTTCCCCCTACTCCAAGTCAGTGCCCCCACAGCGGCGAGGTCGAGCTCGCTCCAGGACGCCACCACCGATCTCCCGAAGGGACACAACATCGGATAATTCCACCACGGCAGCACCGGCTCTTGCCGTGTCGGCACCCACAGCAGCCAAGTCCTCATCCCGAGCGCCCACGGCAACTAAAGCTTCATCCCGACGACCGAGAAGCAATCGATCTCCACTTCCGCGCAGCAGAAGCAGTGCCCCATCGGCTCCAGCCTCAAAGGCCACAGGTGCTCACCCAGATGTGGGGTCATCCTCGAGGAGCATGCAACTACGCCCAAATCCGCAGGCGCACCCACCGCTGATCCTGCTTCCCAACCCGGAGTCCGACCCGTGGAGGAACGAACTTCAGGTGCTTGCCGCACCGTACGTCCGCAAAGGGATCCCGGTCAATCAGGAGCAGATGGACTATGTGGCCGCTACCTTGAATGCAGCCGGCATACCGTCTCAGCACTCCACCCTGAACTATGCAAAGGTCAATCCGGAACATCACTTTTATAAGATCACTCCGCACTGGTTCATGCTGACCATCCCCTACCTTGGCGCTACAGTTCGGCTCAAAGAACCAACGAAGACGCGACCCATGCTGCTCTGGACTCACGCATCCAGTGTCGGCGGCACTAGAGGCATACTGCGGAGCCGACAGATCCATCTTTCCAGGCAGCACTCCTCGGAGTGCCCAGCCTTTTACGCCCAAGGCTGGAAGATCACTGGACACGCCGACTATGATGCTGAAGAAATTGCCCGCACGATGAGCCAGAACTGGAGTATGTCTTTCAACATGGCCCAATTGCTGCTGTTTGGACGCGCTGTCGGTACCTGTCAGCCGATTCGATCGGGAGGAGAGCAAGCTTGCATTGAGGCCCTGGATTCCAGTGAACGTCCTGACGTCATCCACTATGTGTCGGGCAAGTGTTGGATGGTGATTCCAGAAGCAAGCCAGATCGTTGGACTCGCATGGCCTACCGATACGAAGCCGCCCACAGGTGTCCTCCGCTCGTGAACCTGCACCAAGAGCTGCTGCAACCAATGACAATTAATGATGTTTCATTGCGAATAAGAGCATCCTTCGCCACACTGCCGTCTTCGACCACCGACGATATTTTGCGACAAAAAGTGCACGCTAGAGCCTTACTCAAGCATGACTTTCTTGTTGGTCTTACTGCGGGTTCTTTCGCTTTTTGATGATTCGTTGTGACAACTGCTGTTTCCCGGTTTCAAAAAGCCCTGGGTCCGATTGCAAATCGGGTGCCGTTTCGACAATTTGTGCCGTATCCCTAGCTTTTAATCTATCAGCAAGTGTTGGCGACGAACTCCCATCTCGTGATGGCTTCTCAGTGGAACTATTCATGGCCGGCGACATCGGCACCCTCCTCCTCTTCGCATCCGGGATCCTCGTACCTTCCATCATGGTCAGTACCGCAGTCCCAGCAGGAGGTCTATTTGAGCTCCAATCGGATGGAATCCTTGCAGCATCAACCTCGAGAGGAAGCAGCACCTCGTGTCAATCCTCTTCGGCCTCCACATATGGCTCACCAGTTTCCTCCTCAACCTCCCGGTCAGTTCTACAACTATCACGGTGGTGGGACAAACCACATGCAGACAGGTCCTCGTCCCCCACCACCAGCACCGCCAGTTCAACCTCCAGTTCGGGCACCTCTAGGCCAAGGTGATGCAACGCAGTACACTCAGCCTCGATATTCGCAGCTACTCCCTAGCACCTTCCAATCTGATGACATCTTCCTCGACAAGACGGAAGTCCGCGGCCTGCAGCTGTACCGTCACGTTCAACCCACTCAGTGGTCCAGAAGGGTCGGGCTCGCAGGAACAGCTATCCTGGATCTTCCATTGACACGACTTCTTCGAGGAGGAGCAGAAGATCACGCATTACGAGCGCTGTCAAACGGGCGATACAGCACACCAGTCATGGCTCAGACGATAGCCGAGGCGGTCTTATTGACATCCATTCTCAAAGCATTGAGAGGCAGGGAGGTCGACATCGACAGGACAGCTCGCTCTCTCCACGCGGACAATGCGCCGGATAAGCGCAACGAGGCTATGCAGTTTATGGAGCCACTTGCGCTCAAAATCGTGGATCTCATAGAGTCGCTGCAGCCCGCCAAGCAGGAGAACCTCACTCGCCACAAAATTGCCGAATTGGAACAACAGCCGGAGCGCTACAAGAACAAGGGCATCACTCTTACACCGGATAAGGCAGCCATCCTCGTCCCCTTCCAATGCCGCGTCCTGGACCCCCACGCCCGGCCGCTCTGACCAGTCCCTCTACATCAATGCGGCGAACTCAGATGCTCAGGGACCCCCCCTACCAGTTCCATCCCCGGAGGCTGATCCAGCCCCCAAGCGACGACCGGCAAAGCGAAAGACCCCGGAGACTGCCCCGGACATCACACTAGACTCAGAACTTCTACGTCAGGGAAATCCCAAAGGTCAACAGGTACCACTTCCCACCAGCCTCACGGACAAGGTCTTCAAGGCATGGCTACACGAACGCACGCTGTCCAACCAAGCGACCTACCTCGATCTCATCAAGCAGGAGCTGGCGTCGGACACGGTGGAGCAGCTGAAAACCATTGCAGTCAAGTGGGGGGCCCCAATCTCCTTAGTGAGCAAGGGATCGAAGCGAGCACTCCTGCAGTTTATCACGGTTCTGTACATGTATGGCAAGTGAGAGGAGCGGCTGTAGCGCTCACGAGGAAGGAAGTTAGCGCCTTGTGACACGACTGGCACAAAAGGCCTGCTGCTCATCGCGCTTGAACATTTCTCCTTCTTTTCCGTTTTCCTGTTTTTCTTGGGGTCGCGGGTCGGCGTTTTTCCCCGCTGTTTCCAGTTGACCCAATTAACCGTTTAGTGCTCGAGCGTTGGATGCATGGCTAAGCCATGCCGGTCATTCAATCTCCAGAGACGGTGTTTCTTTGGCAGCTCTACGGCAAGTATGAACGGTCAGAACTTTACAGTGCAGCCAGACACTATGGTATTCCCGAGCCATCCTGGCCAGTGAGCCTGCAGCATGGCACCGATTATTTCCTTCCCTACCTCACGGCGCTTATTGCAATCAGACTCGGTGACTCGCTCGATGTGCATGCATCCTACCAGTATTATCAGGTCCTCTATCTGATCATCGTCACGAGTCGCCAAATCCTCAACATGCCGATGGTCAACAAGCAACTGTCTATGTGGGCCGAGTCAATGTCCACGCTGCTGATGGTTCATCACTACGGTCGTCCCACGCATGCACTCGCGGAACTCAGACGCCGACTCCGACGTTTACGCATCCACCCGAACATGTACACCTTCACCCACTTCTCGCAGCCCAACGCAGTGTACTGGAAGCAGCGAGTCGAACTCCGCCCGGACCTTCCACGCTCAGTCAACCCGCAGTCGGACGTATACATTGGAAGCACCAGCATCACTTATCCTAGTCGAGAACACAATCGTAGGGCCAAGTTACTGGGTATTCAGCACGGACAGTTTATTAATGCGGAACCAGCCCTCTGATGGTGGCATCACTTCGGCAACTATGACGAGTTTGCTACATGGGTCATCCTGACAGACCCCGACCACGCGGTCACCTGGACCCAGGAACATGCCTTGATTAGCATTTATCAGCCGTCCCTCAATTGGCCCTATATTTATCGGCGGTACAAGCGCATCTCCACCGGCTATACGGCTACCAGGTTTCTTGCAGAACAGCCCTGGCCCAGGTTCGGCAAACGCCTTTTCCTCCGTTTGCGCAGGAGGAGCTGCGCTGTCTATGGCAGGAACTTCCATCGGGTGGCACTCAAACACACCCAAGCCTGGTCCATCATCGCTCGCCTCACCTCGGAGCACATTGAATCCTGGGAGGAGGAAAAACGACTTCGTAGCGGACGGCATTCAGACTTGGATATATATGCTATATACAGGCTGTCTGGCAATGTGGAACAGCCTCATCGGCATCGAGTTCGGAACATTCTGCGAAGAGTTCTTGATTTCCGTCAACTTCAGCAACCCAAGATCAACTTGTTATTGCGATTACCGTGGCTGTCCCATCCACATTATCAGCGGTCCACCAGGGAAGTGCTTCGTCGGCTCGTCCTCGACCATCGCAACTGGGCTCTTCCATTTCACTTGCCCAGTACGAAGTTGGCAGAGACCCCTCATCCTCGGGTCCATACAGTTATGTGGAACTTCTCGTCGTTTCAGGACTGCTACCTCCTGACATCCCCCGGACCATCATCGTGTCAGTGCGCAGCCTGGCTAAAACGTCAGCCCTGGCTATCTCACGTTCAAGGCCATGTGGGCGCGGGATTAGATGAGTTCCGGTTTCCGGGAACCCCTCAGCACGTTCATTACACCTCAGCGCTGGCGTCGTATTATGTGGACCTTTCAGTTTACGAAGTGCAGGTTCATGAACGCCTACGAAAATGGTGTTTGCACCACGGCCTGCCCCTGGACCAGTTCCACGCACCTCTCATGGAGCACCTACGCAGTCAATTTCAGAAACATCGGCAGCACGCGTCCACCCATCAGCTCCTTACCAAGCACCAACTGAACATCCATCGACACCTCGGCCAGGATTTTGTGTGCCATAACGAGGATCACGACAACCACCACCTCATGTTCTTCTGCCCTCAATGGCTTCAGTCAGGCACATTTGCCGCTACTCCACTGAAGCCCGATCAAGCCGGGGCTCTTATTGTTGAAGCTATTCCTCGGGACCTGCAGAAGAGGTACAAATGGGCATACAGGAAGAAGACCACCACCATCCCGGTTGGCAAAGTTTTTCTCAAACGTAAGAAGCAATGGAAATCGGGGCGGACTATTATAGCCTACCATAAGGTGGTACATCGGCAGCTCTTCAAAGCGGTTGCAATCCTCCTCGGCGAGATCGCAGCGGTTACATGGAAGTGTTCGTGGGGGATACACCCCACGCCGAGGATATGGCAGAACGTCAAACGTTACTTTGACAGCACAGACGATACAGTCACCCTTGCATTCCACAATGACGATTTGGTCGGCTTCTTCAACAGTGTCCCTCAGGATCAAGTGTGCGCAGCAGTCGAGCAGCTATTAGCAGAGCACCGGCGAGAGCATCCTGGTCTCATCTATTCAGTGGAAACTCAGGCAGCTGTCCACTACAATCGGGTCTTTGCGGGTAAGCAATCCTACGGACGTACGCCGACCACGCGGGTCATTTACGTGGAGGACATCTTGGATATCGTCAAATCCAGCTTCCAATGCATGTATGTCCAGGTGGGAACTCTCATTCTGCGCCAAGTCCACGGGACGGCGATTGGTTCTCAGCTGAGCCCAGTTCTCAGCCACATCTGCGTCGCGAGGCACGAAGTTCTTTGGCAGCGTATCTACGGACAATGGTTCGCCAGTCACAATATCTTTTTGGAGCGATATGTCGACAACAGATTTGTGATCTTCCCGTCTCCGGCCTCCGGTCACCCAGCAGCTCCATTGGAGGCTCTGCTTCAAGCTGACTTTTACGGTGCCCCCATCGTGTTGGAACAGGTGGGATCTTCTGAGTTCCTCGGCTTCGTGATCGACGTGGGCGACCGTGCGATTTACTACAAAACCCCAACCAAAATCTGGCAGATCAGAGGACCCCACACTGCAGGAAGTCTCTCCACCCTTCTCTCCGGGGCCAGATCACGGTCAGCCCTCGCCACCAAGTACGCGCACCCGGCCCGAGCAGTGCAGATGGCACTGGATCAGCTCCGCAGTATTTATTTGTCCGCCGGTTACAAGTCAGCTGACCTGCAGCACCTGTTTCATCTTCCGGCGATCCCAACCAGAAAGAACGCTTAAGTGCCAGTTGTCGCTGTTTTTCGATGCTTGGCTTTGTGGCTCGCTCTTGTTGTTTTTGTTTCGGTCTTCTTCCGGACCGGGTTTGGCTCGTTTGGGCTGTTGCGTTCGGGTGCTCTTCTTCTTCTGTTTGGGTTCCGGGGCCCCTTGACTATTGTGTTGATCACGGGGCTCGTTCGCTGGTTCAAGACGTGGGCCTTCTCGCCGACATCGGAAAGCGGTCGTCATGCTCGGACGCATGATAGCACTTCACCACCGTATGACCCAGAACGCTGCGGACATGATGCAGCTCATCCAGGAGACCTTGAATCAGGCTGACGAGGCACACAGTCGCCGGCATCATGACGGGCAAGGTCGCTTGCGGCAACAACATGTCCGAGGCCTGTCGCTGGCAGAATCATCGCGACCACGAGCACATGATCATGCTGGATTCGATGAGGTGGACCCACCTGGCCCGGTGATCCTGAATTCGGTCAACTCGGAGACTCCGGCCGACCCTCCACCACCAGTCGGCTTTCAGTCACTCCAGCTACACGCGGACCATAGGCACAACGCAGTGGCCAACCCCAAGTCGTTGTCCTACGGCATCATCACGGGGGACACCAACGAGGCTATAGACCCGCGCTCGAAGAGCCCCATGGCGCACACCTATGCTGGTCAGCTGAGCATCAAGAAGGCCAATATTCCTCGCTCCATCATGGACAAGACAGGCACGGACCGACGCCGAACAAAGCGGAAGAGATGCCGCGCTACATCTTCCGAGAACACGAACTCCCCAGAGCCTCCGGCGCCTCCAGCATCTCGCACTCCAGCACCTGCTCCGGTATCTCCTTGCACTGGACTGTTCTCCTCTCCTGAATCTCTTCCTGAACCTCCTCCTCATGCTCACTCCGATGCCGGCAACCCCGGAACTCCCCCAGAAGTACCTCGGGCCTGGACAGAAGAAGATGACCAGCAGCTCTGCAGCTTGAAGGGAGACAGCCGGTCCAAGTACTCGTACAAGTCGCTGGCCAAGAAGCTCAACCGGTCCATCGCGGATGTCACGCAGCGCTGGAAGAGTCTGGAGCGCCTCAGGAAGGTGAAGGAACAGCATCAGAAGGCCACCTGAACTTAGGCGGTGAAGCCACATGTCAAAATGGCCGCAAGTCGGCGAGCACAGGCAGGAGTTCCACAAACAGACCAAATCACCCATCGGGAATTATGATGGAGGCGGCTTTCAGAACTTGGCGGTTTCTCTGAGTGTTGAGATTCGGGCTGTTTTGGTTCTTTTTCCCCCTGCGGGGGGTGTGTGTGTGGCCCCCCTGTTCCTAAGGGGTTTTGCGGTCGTGCCTTTCTCTCTTTATTGGAGTCGAACGCCACCTTGCTGGATGTCTCAACATGAAGTAGTGTCACCTGCCGATGGCGTTCCTGAAGAGGATGGTCGGTGGCACGAAAGATGTTTGAGCATGCAGTAAGCCGAAACTCCATTGCCCTGCCGGAGACCTTCAAACAGCCTGTGCCTGCATGGTGGTGCGCATTGTCAGTTTTGCCGTCTCATATCAAGTGTGTGTGTGTGTGTGTGTGTGTGTGTGTGTGTGTGTGTGTGTGTGTGTGTGTGTGTGTGTGTGTGGGGGTGCGTTGCTTTTGATACATGGCGTGGCCCTCTCCTGAGGTATCACAAAATGTCCCTCCAGTACCATCCCGACAAGGTGGGCGGCGGTGCAGAGGCGACGAAGAAGTTCAATGAAATTAAGAGCGCTAGAGAGTGGCTTGGCATGTTGTCGCAGTTTTGCTGCCCTGCCTTGGGGGGCAGTGGGGAGTGCCCAGTTTAGGGTTGGCTTTATGCCTAGGTCTTGCTTGCAATGGGGTCATTTGGGCTCTGTTTCTGTTTGGGGATGACATTGGGGGATTTGAGGCTCGCTAGATGCAGGCTTGCAGAGGAATGTGCTGGAATGCGTTTTTGCAACGAATACCTCATACACAACTTGCCAGCTCCCAAGAAAAATGAGATTCCGTGGTCGAGCCGGGCGCCGGGCTAGGGAAGAACCGGGGTGTCTTGAAAAAGACGCGCATCCGGCCGTCTTTGCACAAGTCTTCTTTCAATGATCATTCGGCCTGAGGATACTGCAGGATTCCGAGCGGAGAAGGATGTACGACACCTTCGGCATGGACTTAGGCGGGGAATGGCCTTAGTGAGGCGTTGCCAACTCACAGGCTCTACCCCAAGACTTGATTGGCATTGGATGGACATTGGGCAAGCCGTTGGCTCGCCAGCTAAAAAAAGAGCGCAGAGTTTGCCTGTTGCACCCGCCACTTTGTCTCAGTGAGACGGCAATTTTGGAGGAACCCATGCATAGCGCTGAAGCGCCGGGTGCGATGCGAGGCGAGGAGCGGCCTGAAATGGAGGTTTGGAGCATCGGCATCACCACCCTGCTGAACCCCATGGGCGGCTACGTCCTGCCCCGCAGCAGAGGTTCAGCACACGGGGGGCGAAACCAGCGAAGGGATCCAGGGATCCGCTCAAATGAAGGCGTCACCAGAAAATGGCCACTTCAGTGGTCCAGGGTTCCAGGCCACCCCCGCAAGCTTTTGTGTGATGTTTTTTCTCTTTTGGTTTCCCTTGGAAACCACCCCAACAATGGTCCCAGCAAAAAGACGGAGATTTGGGATTCAGCGAATCCGCGCAGCTTCGTCTCAGGAAGACAATCGTGGCGCGCCTGGTGCTTTGGCTGATCGGCTGGGCTTGGATTGGCCGTCTTCTGATGCTGCTGGGCCTGGTTGCTTTCATCCTCTATTGGAGGGATGCAAAGCGCTGCACTCAGCTCGCGCAAGCGTTGCGTGGAGAGAGATCAAGAAACAAACTCGAATGCCAGCACTAATCGCGTGTCACGAGGGATTGCCTGGCGCTTGAGGATCGGGGAATACTCAGCACGGTCCGAAGATATCATATCAATCTTTCTTACTGTCTTCGTCATCGATGCAGCTGCTCGGCAACGTTGGATCCTGCTTCAAAACCATGGGATGCCTTTTGGTGCTCATTGTTTGCCGGTTTCATTTGGCGTCCTCCTGGTTTCGTTTGGGGGTTTCGGGTTTGCCGTTCACAGTAGCCGGCCCTCCTGCCAGGTGATCATCGTGAATTGGCTGTGGTCGCTCCTGGCCGAAACGGTTCTCTGGCTGCAGGCAGTTGCAGATCCGGTTTCTGCGCGCACCACACAGGTTGTAGCTTGTGCCGGCCTGCGGGGCATTGCCGCCGAGGTTTGCGTGTTCTACCTGTTTTCCGAGATGGTGAGTTTGCAGGTCTTCTTCGAGAGCCACCCGGCCGAAGGTGCATGGTATGGGTCAAAATCAAGAAAGAAGCACCAGGATCGGGGCCGCAGGGTTTGGTCCATTCCATTTTCCAGTTGGCAACCCATGTTGAGGTTGCCAACTTTTTTTTTTGGCCAGCCTCGGTATCGCGGTCCAAGCATGCGAGGCTGGAAGCTCGCATCCTTGGCTGGGGTGGTCTCTCTTTTTCTGGCCTGGCTGCTCCGCGGTTGGTGGCTTTGGTCGCTTGGCTCGGAACCTGGAGCCAGAGACGTTTCAGACTGAGCTGACGATCCAGGCTTTCCAAGAATTTATATAAGAGTCTCGGGGTAGGACGCGGGTGGTGAGGGAGTGCATGGAACAAATCCGAGGGCAATGCCGATTTGCTCTGAGTGTGCAGCGTATGGCGTGCGGAATGAGGGTTTGCTCTAAGGATAATAGGGCTGCAGATTGTCTTGGCTGTTGTCCTCCTGTGCCAGCCTTACTCTGGAATGGCCTGCTCAGAAGCTGTGTTCTAGGCGGCTGCCATGTTCAGCTTGGTTCAACAGTGTTGTCGCACGTGCATCCTTGATCTGAGCCGAGGATAGCGCTCACAATTTCGTCGGGCATCGTGCGCTTGTGGATAGATGCAGTCTTCACACAGCACAGTGAGAAGCTTAAAGAGTGGCGCGTGAATTTGCGCGAGAGAAGGAAAGAGATGCAGGACCAGCGGGGCTGTTGCACTTGCTGCTTTTGGAAGGGCCCATCCTGTCATGACGCTCTCATGTTGCGAGTTGAGACAGCTGGGACAGACCAGCTGCAGGACGAGCTGTCGCAGCTCAAGAAGAAGCTACATTCGCTGGAGGAGACGTGGGGAGTAGATGTGTCGGCAGCCTTGAGTGAACCAAGACAAGGAGGGCTTGCTAGGATATGCTAGGACACTTGAAAGCTTTGCAGGGAGATGCCTGGTCCGTTTTTGTCAAGAAATGTCGGGGTATGTGGGGCTGTCTTTCTTAGCATGGCATGAGCTCAGCTTTCCAGGAGGAGAATGAACAGCTCAAGAAGAAGAGAAAAACGTGAGCTGTAAGCAGATGGTCATGGTCGCATTGCAACCTAGGAGCCTTGTGCAGAAATTGGTTAGTCGCTTGCCTGGCCTGCATATGTCTTGATTTTTGCCTTCTGCCCGTTCTATTTCACAAGGCCAAGGAGATTTTGAAGCCCAGAACTGTGGCGCTTCTCAAGCCTCAGTATACGTTGGGAGGTACACCTATCCCTGGGGCTCTTCTCGCAGAGCAGGTTTTCTCATCTGTAGAAACGGCTGGGTTAGAGCAGGCGCTGCCAAGAGGATGCAACTCGACCACACCCCGGGCGCGTTGGGGCCAGCTTGAAGTTCCTGCGATACGCCCTCAGCTCGACCGCGGGTGCCTTGCCAAGTTGGGCATTGCAAGAGCTCCTGCCGGAGCTGCCGCAAGTTGAAGTCCAGCTATTTTTTGGTTTAGGCCAAACGAAGATGTCGTGCAATGCTTTTTGGGCGCTGGCAGGAGAATTCTTGCACACATGTTTCACCTGCCATTCGCAGGTTAGGCCACACGCCTGACGAATAGACCAGCTCGGTGCAAAGCATTTGCCAGGGTTCTGAACTCCAGGAAGTCGACTCAGCCTCTTGCTTTTCAACAAGTGCCCTCCTTGCCAGGCACAATTGAATCGTTCTCTTCACGGTGTGTTTTTTTTTTTCTTTTCCCCGGTTGGATTTGTTGACTTAGGGGATCATGACATGCGTGGCCGCGGCTTTTCTGGCTGGTACTTGTGTTGCGTGTTCTCTCTTTCATAATGTCATATCGGGCATTAACGTGTGGATTCGTGAGAAAACCCTGGAAATTTGGAAGGCTAAGCGCAAAGTTACTCAACGTCCATTGGAGCCTTGCGGGCTCATCTGCGCGTGTGGGGTTGAGGTGTTGTGGCTTTCTTTTCTTTTTTTTTTCTGGGGGGGGGGGTGCATAGCATGGAAGCACAGCTGGAGTGGGCCCGCCCTGAGTGAGTGTGCAGACCGAACAAAAAAGCGTTTTTGCCCCACTTGGCTGCTTGGCAGGTGCCTTAGCTGATGCCGAGTCGCCCCGACATGGAATTGTCATGCCGTGGAGGCACATGCTAATGACGAGGTGGCTTTTTACACAAAAGAAGAATCTATAGGAGTCCGTACTTCGGACATGTCCAGAAAGGCATGCAGAGGGTCGCGGCCAGGGACACTTTCGAGAGCATTCAATGGTCTTCAGAGAGGTGGCTGTGGGAAGTCGAGGCGGAGGGGTTGACCAATATGCCCTGGAAAGCGGAATTCTCGCAAGTTTCCGGACACCCGAGAGGTTGCCGACCGCAGCGGGGGCCGCTGCTTTTGCGGCAGCTTTGCGACGCAACGGGAGGCGGCCCGAGCTGCAGATGCGGCGCAGCTTGCGCTGGATCAGATGCCCGGCACCCTAAAGTGCCGGGTTTGCAAAAAAAAGAGAGCGCCCTCAATGGCTGTTTGTCCTTTGCGGGCGTTGGAAGAGGGACTTTGTGTGGTGAACATGTTGAGACGTTTGTGATTGAACAACGGCACCCATCATCTACATGCATTTTGAGGCATCCTCAAGAGGATGGCAAGCGCTGCTGGCAGAGACACTGGGCACACATGAACTGGGGTTGGCCATGTGAAGGGGCTTCTGGGATGATTTCACACGGTGCTAGCAAGCCACCAGGAAACCTGCCCAAGGAGACCGTTTACCAGGACGAGGCTGGCAAAGAGAAGACCCGAATGCTTGCAAGTCACCATTATTGGAGGCTGCAAGGCCAAGGTGGACCTTTTTCTGTACTCAGTTGGGCGCTTGCCTTGTTTGTGGACGACATGAGCACGCCTAGCAAAAAGGCGTCCAAGGAGAGCCCTACTTCTTTCAAGTTCCATGTGGGGATCGAGGGCAGCTTTCCAGTTGGTGCTGCGGCACAGGTAGACCTCATGCTGGAGGTCCTCCGCGGCGAGCGCGGCCCGCCAGAGGTGCAGGACTGATTCAGTGCAGCCTCGTGGAGGATGAGCCGGGGCCCTAGAGGCTCCTTTGACCCCGCTCCTATTTTCGGCCGTGTTCATGACGTATTCACCTTGCAATGCCCTTGCTCAAGTTTTTTTGGAGGCGTGGGTTGAGGAGGCAAGGAGAGAAGCAGAGAAAAGAAACGCGCCAACCAGCACCTGCCGTCGTGAGGCTGGTCTCCATATTCCGCGAACCGCTCATAGATTGCGAGCGGAAAAGGGTTTGAGCCATGGGCAGCCAGACGGAATCAGATGGCCCCAAGTTGGATTTGTCGATGCGCGTTGTACAAATTGGTGCAACGTGCGCAGAGGCAAGGACTAGCGGCGACATTTACGACGCCGGCGTCTTACCACAGCCTTGAAGGGGCAAGCGCAGGCTAGTGCCCAATCTTCGCCGCACGCCGAATGTGTTCGGCTTTTGGGTGTCAAGCTTCCGGAACGAGCCCCGCCAAGATGGTCCGCGGCGCCTACGCTCAAACCGCAGTCCGGGGCTCGTTCCGCAAGTCCGAGGCGTCAGAGTTGGGCTCGTTTTCTGCAGGTGGGCGGGCCGTCTGCCATCGCCTAAGTGCCCTCCGATCCGATGGAGTGAATCCCAGTGCCCATGGGTGCTTGAATTCTGCTCGGGCATTGCAGCATTTGGCTCTGAGACTGGCTGATGCAGTTGCGCATGATTGGCAAAGAAGCTTCAGACGCTGAATGCCAATTCAGAGCTTGGCTTCCTTGGTGGCTTGTGCCGAACTTGGTGGCATCAGGGGTTTCTGCTGAGTTGAGCCATGCTAAGCGGCTGTCTTCATAGCAGGCGGCATGGTGTGTTGGAATGTGGGAGCCATGTGTCCTTTGGGGCTGCGGCCCTTTTTTGGTTGCCACCAAGCATCAGTGCATGAATGCTTTGGTTGGCTTTGCATACCCTCGCCTGCACCTAGCTGCACTGCTGGCTAGCATGTCTGGATGCCATTGGCTGCATGTGTGTGTGGCCTATTCAGGAACATATCGCATGCAAATGCGGCCACAGAAAAAGCCATTCATCACCACAGTTCTACTAGTGATTCATTGGGCATCTTGGGGTCCTTGAGCTGAAAAATCTGTGAACTCAGGGACCGCCCGGGGCCCGATAGGTCATTTGCCACGCTACGGGAGATCGGCCCCTCGGTGTGGCGACTGGGTGCCGGCCGAGAGCGGCCGAGAGCAGCTGTGCTGGGGGGCGTGCATGGAAATGAGCTGAGTGGAGTGGAGGTGGGGCAGCGGGAGGGCGGCTTCGAACCAAAACCGGATGCCCGGTGCTTCATTTCGCGAAAATGCTGTTGGGCAGGTTCCGAGTTAGTTCTTTATGTGGCCTAGCAATGGCCTTCCTATTTGGCTGGCAGATGCATGGCACTATGCAACTGGGAAAACGGCTCCTTGAACGCCGGCGGAGACGAGAGATGCTGCCCTGCCAGGTGGTGAACACGCTGGTCTCAGAGCTGGCCAGCAAGGCCCGGAGTTTTCCCGTGGAGCCTGGCTGCGGCCCCATGGCCCATGGGGACGGATTTGTGCGGTGGTTTGACTGGTCTTCTGATTGGCCAGTTTTCCGTGCGGGTTGGTAAGGTGCAATTAGGCAAAAAAGCCATGTAGGAGGATGGATGCTGCTTGGTCCGGTTGTGTCCTTGCCAGCTTCGCGGGTAGTCATGGGTAGCAAGGGAAGGGGTTGACGACATGTTCATGCCTTGGGGGCTGGGTGGGGGGCCAGCAAGAGAGTCAGGGAGTCAGGGGTGAGCCCTTCTTCGTGCGTTTCCTCCAGCGTCAGGACATAGACGTGAACGGCGAGGTCACGTTTATCATTGGCAATCCTGCCGCAGTGTCCAGAGGAAGCCGGCAGCTTCGAAGCGATTGATAGGCTCACAAGCCGAAGTTTTGTTTCACAATCTTTTCCAGGCCCCTCACACCTCCCCGAACCCTTGCATAGGGTCTGCAGAATGCCTGGCATGGATTGAATAGGTAGTCGAAGGTTCAAGCAAACCTGCAAACCTGTATGCTAGAAGCATTGTGCGCGAATTTGTTGTCTGCCCAGCGAACAGTTGTTTTCTCCGCAGAAGTTGCTTTCGCATTGGGAGGGCCAGCATTTGCCACTATCGCGGCACATAGTCGGCACTCTCAGGTTTATCGACTACGACCTGAACCGCTGCTTCCAAGACGACAAGTTGTGCGATGTGACCACCGCGGGCGCAACTCTCTCTGGGATTGAATGGGAAAGAGCACAGCAGTTGGCTCCTTTTCTTCGGGGCTTGGATTCTTGGCGAAACTTGCTCTCGGATCAAGTGTTCAGTTTGTTTGCGTTTTTACAATTCGCTTGACAGCAGAGTCGTAACCAAGTTCAAGTGCGGCCAGCCAGCCATGCAGCATGCAAGGATGTCCTCTTGGACTTGCACTCCACGAACAAGCCGTCATCGCCCTTCGTGCGTCTTCCAGGCAGTCATTCGCGTTACTGCACGGGATCTATCTTTTGGTCGTTTGGGCTTGGCCGCCAGGTCCAGAGCAGGGGCGGCGAGCGCGGTTTGCCTCCGCGGAGGAGCTGTTTCTGCGAGCTTTGCCCCCTGCTTGCGACACTGTGCTGTGGGACCCTGACGGGCTGATTGCAGCTGGCGGTATGACCGACGAGTATGCGCTGAGACACTCGGAGGGCTTGCGGCAAGCGCAGGTGTGCTATGAGTCAGGGCTCGCATCCGACCGCAGCAGCGTTGAGACCACCCGCCGTGCCGTGCGGCACTGCCTTGAGCAGCTGGGCCTACTGCCAGGCCCACAGGCCCGTGGAGGGGGCCTTCAAAGGACCTTCAGGACCCTTCACGTACGAGCTCGTTTACCAGGTGAGCTCGTGATAGTTGTGTAACATGGATCTACTCTGGCCTGTTTCAGCTTTTCTAGATCGTACAATGTTTGAGCGATGGCTTGCTTACTGGCCGCATAAGGTCACACAGGGATTGTCGTTTTCCCATAATGGTCACTCTCATCATGGTCACTCCCATTATGGTCACTCCCATTATGGTCACTCCCATTATGGTCATTCGCCGTTTGGCGTCCTTTTTCCCCTCTCATGAACAGCCGTGCGACCCCAAAAGGACGAAGTCGGGCGTCCGGTGCCAGGGCACGAAGCCGTTGGAGCCGCTGGAGCCGCAGCGACAGTGGCGCCACTTCCAGATCACCGAGGTCTTCTTTTTGGACGCCCGCGGCTTCGAGTGGCAAAACGGCCACGGGGCCCGCAACTTCCAGCGGGTGCCAAGAGGGGAGGTCTATGGGCGACGCCTCCAGGGCGCGGAGGACGGGACCCGTTGCTGGAGAGAAACCATGCACATGGTGTTTGTCAAATCGAAGCCGTTTCCGGAGATTCGGACGAAAGTTGACCAATATCATAGGCAGGTGGATCTTTGACCGACTCGCTGAGTTGCTTTCCACGACCGAAGGTCCCCATGAAGTCACGATTGAACATGGACATCACTGCAGCCAGAGGAGCTGAGGGCTGAGAGGGAGTCTTTCATGGTGTTCCCCAAGGTCCGTAACCTTTGGGCGCTCGGCCGGCCGCTGGGCTGGCTGGCCAAACAGCTGGAAGTACTTTGAGACTGGCGACGGGCTGCAGCTGAAGCCGACCAAGGCCCACGCTATGGAACACGGCCCCCGCGCGCGCGCGGAAGTGCCTCCCAGAGGAGCTGGATGGAAGTTCTGCTGCTTTGCCATGCGGAGATGGGCCAAACTGGAGCGTGGCGGAGCTTTGGGGCAGGTGCAGGCTGGGAGATCCGACTGTCGAGCGAAGCGATTGGCTACCTCCAATGAGGCAGGGTCACGCCTAGGCACTGCGATGTTGGAGAAAGGCCACTGTGAGGCTCAGGAGTCAAGCACGAGCATTCCTTACTGCGCCTGCAGCAGTTGTTGGTTTAGCTTGTTGAGCCATCGAGGTCCTGCCGCTTGACGTGGGTGACATCCAGAAGCGGCGCAAGCTCTTGGGCCGGGGGGCTTGGGGGTTGCAAAGGACGCAGAGCTGAGCATGAAGTAGTCGGTCCAAGGAACCCCTAATTGGTGGCTTGGGGATTTGAAGCCCTGGTTCTTGTAGAGGGTAAATGGGAACCCCCCCACCAAACCACCAATCCAAACCACCATTCGTGGGAAGCTGAGTTGGTCCCAAGTCTTGTTGAAAATGATTGATTTTGGAAATGCGTCGAGTCCACAACGGGGGTGTCTTGCGGGTCTGGCTCAGTGCTTTGGTTCCTGGACCCGGCATTCATTGAAACAAATACGGAAGTCAAGGTGCGCTTTTATGCAATTGTGAACCTTTCGACACTTGTTGTTACGCAGAGTGTGCATGAAATGTACTACGGTGAATGCTGCCCAGGTAAACACGACGGTGCCATTTTGGCTCAAGTCGACCTTGCTGCAACTTTCGTCTGTCTTTGTCGTTCTTTTTCTCCCAACTAACTCAGGGGGAAAATGCTAAAAGCCAAAAAAGAGCAACTACATATGCCAACGGGAAGCTTTGCGGACTTCGCGCAAGGCATTGGGGGAGGCAACAGGCCTACCGGAGAGGCATTGCCGCCCGGCAGGAGCAAGTTCAGGAAGGCAGCCCTGGCACCCCCTGCGCCAAAGCTGGAGCAGCGTGAAGGGTGGACTGAGCCTGTCGTGGGCAGAAGGTGCCTGGGCAGTTCTACGCCCAGTGGTTCACCTGGCCTAGACAGGTGCAGGGCGTCGTCCTTCGCTGCTTTCGTCGCAGAAGAACCTGGTGACCTGAAGCGAGTTGGTTTGGGAGAAGACGCGCGGATGACAGACATGTTCGATAAGCCTTTCGATGGAATGTCTTCATTGGAAGGCCCGAGCAGCTTTCCTGGAAGGAGCTCTTCACACATCTGTGGCTTCAAAAAGCGTGCTCTTCCACCAGATTGTCTTGATGAAGTTGGTGTCGGCGGCGGCTTCCCACTTGGAAGCGTGAGTGCTCCGACCCTTTATGTCTTATGGCGTCCGGATCGCACAAGCCTCTTCTTTTCGCAAGAAAGCCGAGCCCCCACTGATCCCTGCTCCGCCGTCCAACTCTGCATCGGCTCACGCTCGGCGACCTACTGCCGGAGGGAAGGCCCTCGCAGCCGCCGAGCGTGAGAGTGGTCTACATCGAGCTCAAGACTTTGAATGTTCCTTTGGACATCGACAGCCTTGTTGTGGTCGATGGTAAGTTCGATGAGGATCGGTTCAGGACTCTTACGCGCCCAAGAAAAGCTGCCACCGGCTGGGTTGAGATGTACATTGCGTGGTACAACGGCCAGATAGATGACCCTACGGTCAAAAGCGCTCCTCCCACAAGCAAGGAAAATTTCTGGAAGTTCCTCCACTCCTTGGTTGAGCGTGGGGTCGGGCGACTCCCCCGAAGAGTGCTATCGATGCCTTTGAGTTCTTTGCTGAGGGCCTTGGTTTTGACAACGAGGCATGCTCTTGGGTCCGCTGTAGGCGGTTGGGAAGTGCCCGCGCTGTTGCGACCAAGCCGGCCAACCACGCAGCCGCCCTGCCGATCCCTTTGTTGAGATACTTGGAAGAGGCTGTCTTGGATGAAAATGCGCCAAAGCCAGTGCGAGCCTTGTTGGGTCGACTCCGGCTTTGCGTGCAAGCCAGTCTTCGGTGGGATGACCTGGTCAGCAGGTTCACTTGAGTGGCGCTCAGCAAAACTGGCCAGTTATTTGGGGACGCGAGCTGAGCACGACCGCTGGTTGTTTGTCTGGGTGGAGCTCCTGCTAGAGTGTCGAGCTTCTTCATTTTAGACAAGAAGTGCCAGAGTACGGTCAAGACTTGGCAGCTTGTCGCAGTCTGTTCCTCAAAAAATTCGAGAATGAGCGAGAGATCTGTTTCAGCAAGGATGAAGCCATAGGCTTCCGGTGGCATGGCTCAAAGGCTACTCTGACTTCCATGATGCAACACCTGGGTGTCAGTGGTCGCGCCGTCAGGTTTGCAGGTGCGTGGAGAGACTTTTCAGAGACTAGTACCTACGTGAGGCGCAGCTTTTGGTCTTGAAAGCCCAGGAGAGGTGCTTGATGTGGGTGCGAAGGTGGTGCTGGAGACCCTTGCTTGCACACCTGTTGGCAGAGGCGGACCAACCTTACCCAACCTTGAAGAGGGCGACGCAGCGAAAGTTGCAAAAGTCGACCCAATACCATGGAGCTTCCTGCGCCAGTGGCGATCGACAAGGTCGCGGAACCGCTCCTAGATGAAGCTTGCGCTTCTGGTTTGGTGGACTTCGACAGGGTGTCCTTGGAGGGCAACTTCACCCGGATGAGGATAAGATGTCTCAGATGTTTTTGTCAGAACCTCACCAACCTGAGGCAGCAGATGATGTCACTTCGAGCAAGGAGACGGACTTGGAGGGCTATGTCTCAAAGTTTGTCCAAGTCTCCGGGCATGAGGGTAGACTGCACATCTGCGGAAAGGAGTTGGGCCTGCCTCTGTGCAACGTTGCTGCTGCCAAGTTCGATGTCATGACCCGCTGGCTGAGAGAGTGAACCTGTGCATTCGTTGCTTTGGCCGCCCGGAAGGGGGGTGCGATGGTCTTTGCACGCGCCTGGCACAAGGTGAAAAGGGTCTTGAGATGTCGCCGACGGTGCTCGCTCGATTGCGAAGCATCCCAAATCTTGGAAGCTGACGAGAGAAGGCACAGATGCGGCGACATCAGGACCAATGATTTTTGGATTTCTCTTCAGATCCTCACTCAAGATTTAATCCGAGCTCCGAGCAGCCCGCCAAAAGAAGCGCCTTTTGGGTGGGTTTCTGGCCACAGAGCAGCCATGAGGATGCGTGATGCGTAACTTGGTGAGAGCGGCCTGTGAGTGTCATGGTTGCGATGAGGCTCCCCCCACACATCGCGCCGTAACGATGATTGAAACCCCCGTGAGCCCATGAGGAGTCCGTTCGATGGTACACTACATTTGCGCTCGAGCCTCATGTTCTCTTGTTTGTCTTTGCGGCCTGTCGCTTTCTCTAGGTAGTGGCTTAAAGCATGGCAACCCAAGGGAAGTTGAAGTCTGCGATGGAGCAGGCAGCCATCAAGTTCGATTGCAGCGAGTCTGACTATCTTGTCCTACTGTCAGAGGGGATCGAATGTGTGGAGGACTGGTACTTCCGCTTCGACCGTGGTACACCCTGCTGGCGCCTACCGCAACGACAGTGGGGTCATCACCAAATTTGACCGGGCTGAGATCACTTACGCGGCATGGCATAGGTCTCAAGACGCAGCCAGCATGAGGAAGCCCTACACTCTGGCTTCACACGTCTGCAAAGCCGAGTTCGAGGCCATGGCGCGTTGAGAAGGACACCTTGATGGCTGAACAGGCCGCTCTGGCAAGCGTTCCGCAGGTCAAGATTGGGAAACGGTTTTCATTGGAACACCCTGGTCGCTCCATAGCATTGAAGCTTCCATCTTGGGAAGAACTCATTGGTTTGGAGGGAGTTTTCTGCACCTTCTATCACACGTGCATGTTTGCAGGGAGCCGCAGGAGAAGGTACCAAGTCCTGATACACAACATCCCTGCGCTGCACGCAAGGCTGTCTAGAGATTGCTCTAACCCTAAAGTTTGCGATTGCACTGCTGGGAAGCACGAGCGTTGGAGACCAGACGTGTGCGGAGGAAGCGTGCTCCAGTTTGTGACTGGCGAAGAGCGAGAGTACTCTGAAGGATTTTGTCAGGAGCACGCCCTTGCTCTTGCAGACTTGGTTAAGTTTGTAGCATGTTTTTCGGGGCCCAACGCGCCTCTCAATTGCGCTGTCGCCAAAGCTTGGGGATGCCCCGCCCCGGGAGAAGTTGCCCCAAGAGCGAAAAGGCAGAGACTAGAGCGCCTGGCCAAAACGCTTTCCGACGGGCATGGCCGCGCAGACAAGCAGGTGGTTGAAGTTTTGCCACACCGACGAGAGACTGTCGAGAGTGGCAGGCAGCCGAGTTTTGGGAAAAGGCAGCAACTTATCCCGGATGGCTTGTCAGACCCTGTTGCGCGCCTGAAATAGGCTCTTAGTCTTGAGCACCCGTTCGACAGTATGGAATCACTCAAGAAGCATCACCTTGATGCTTTCACTTGGATCGGCAAAGCCGGTGAGGATGTGACAAGACTGAGGTACGAGAAACTGGGGGCCATCCGCAAACTGAGCAAGAGTGCGCAATTTTGAACAGGCAAGCGCAGCTTGATGAAGAGTCTTCTTGGACGCAAAGAAGCTAGGCAATCATTTCCGTGTTGCGCTGATGGAAGCTTTGCAAGAAATGGTTGGAGTGGAGGACAAAGCCATCCCAACCCTTTGCAACCAGGGGCTTCCCATTGTCGGTGACGCGCTGGAGTCGCCTTTCTTTGAACCGTTCCACGAGGCGCAGAAAGTTACCCTGTCAGAATTCCTGTCCTCAGACCCGAAAAGGCGCGAGGCGATGATCCGAAGGGTCTTGCGAATGGGTCGCAGCGGAGGCAAGGCCCAAGCCAACGCCATCTGGCAGAAAACTCAAAAAGAAGTTGAGACGGGGTCAATGAGTGCGCCTCTGTCCGAGGAGGAGCTGAGAAAACGGCGCGGAAATTATTTCAATGTGGCGCCCAGCTTCGGCCTCGAGCAAGGAGTGGACGCAAACGGCGAGCCGAAATTCCGCCGCATCGACGACCACACAGCTGGATCGTGTAATGTGGCAGCCAGGCGTTTGCAAAAGATCAGAATGAGCTCGGTGGATTACATCGCAGTCATGGTCGGGTCCGGACAGAACTTGATGTCTGACCTGCCCAATGTCAGCTTCCATCTGGCTACCGCTGACATGAAACAAGCGTATCGGCAACTCCCGCTTTCACCGTCAAACGTCATGGCAGCCATCACAGCAGTTTATGACCCAAGCCAGAACAGGGTGACTCTGCACGAAATATACGGGCAACCGTTCGGCGCGGGGCATGCCGCCCCTAACAGGGTTGCAGAGTGGTTTGCTGTGGTCGCTAGCCGCCTTTTCCACATCGCCGTCGATCATTTCTTTGATGACTTTTGGATTGCGGAACCAAGCAGCGCCGTCAAGAGCGCTCTGCACTGCTTCAGGGAACTTGCTGCCTTGCTCGGCTTTGAGTTCGACCCTGCCAAAGTCCAACAGCCTGGCAGTGTGCTGGAAGTACTTGGCGTCGTCTTCGACCTCAGCGCAGTAGCTGCAGACGGCAGTTTTGCGGTCAGACCGAAAGCCGGCCGAGTGCACGCGTTGCAGTGGTTGGTTCGGCAATGTCTTACTCAAAATGAACTGCGCCCTGCTGTCGCCGCAAGCATCAGTGGCAAGTTTGGGTTCATCTGTGGCACGCTCTTCGGCAAGGTGGGTAGGTTCGCCTCAGTGGGACTCCGCAAAAGGCAGCACGCGCAAGACAACAGGCTTGCCTTGGATAAGGGGCTAACACTGTCCCTCAACCTTGTTCTGCAAATGGTTGCCCATTGTCCGCCACGCAGAGTCTTGTGTGGGCCGAAATCACCACCTGTCATCTTGTACACCGATGCGTCAGATGTGCCCGAAAGAGTGCCCCCAATCCGAATCTTGATTCGTATTGGGGGCAGTCATCATTGACCAGCGTTCCCCGAATGGCCAGTTTTGTAGCTGGGCAGTGGGCCAATTAGAGCTTTTAGTAGCACCCATGGCTCTCAGCACTTGGGCTCACTTGTTGGCCAACCGCTCTTGTGTACATTTTGTTGATAACGACGCGGCGTCCGCCAGCCTGGGTATTCCTCCACCGAGGATAGCTCACCTCTAGCAGCTGAGTATTGGATGTTTGCGTCCAAGTTGTCGTTGTCAGTTTACATCGACCGCGTCGAGTCAAAGTCCAACTTGGCCGACGGCCCAATCTGCAGCAGGTTCCTGCCGTTCCCGCCCCACCTGCGCCCGTCGGAATGGTTGGCGAGACCAAATTGACGGGGGGGAGACAAGGTCCACCAACCATACGCATGGAGAAGGGTCTCTCCAGCAAAGGGGTGTAACTGGGCCCTCGCCGCCGTTCTCAATAGACCGATTTCAAAAGAGGAAAAGAGCAAAGCGGGCGAGCAGCTTTGGCGGTGCGAAGCCTGCTCTGGAGGAGTTGCAACAAGGGGCCGTATTCGCAGAGTGTGCATGAAATGTACTACGGTGAATGCTGCCCAGGTAAACACGACGGTGCCATTTTGGTTAAGTCGACCTTGCTGCAACTCTTGTCTGTCTTTCTCTCTCTATTCCGACCTGGGAGAGAAGGGGTGGGGGGTCTCTCCAGGAAAGGGGACACGCTGGGCATCCTGAGGGGTGCTAGTGTCCAACCTTCGCTTGCTCGGGGCGCAGAGGTTGAGACCCCCAGCTGTAAATGGGCCCTCGCCGCCGTTCTCCATAGACCGGTTTCAAAAGAGGAAAAGAGCAAAGCGGGCGAGCAGCTTTGGCGGTGCGAAGCCTGCTCTGGAGGAGTTGCAACAAGGGGTCGTATTCTGCAATTAGCTGCTGGTTAGCATTGGTGGCTGTTTGGGATTGGCGATGTAGGTCTTCTTACAACCCCTTGAAATTCAATCGTCCACTGCATGAGTGATTGCAAGCAGTGCGGGTAGCAAAACGTATGCGAGCACTTTGCGTTGCTCTGGCACGAAGGCTATGCCGACGAGGATGTCGACGAGTCCGCAGACCTAGGCAGGGCATTTGCAGCATCAACCCATATGGCAGGGCCCCGGCGTTGTTCAAACGTACTGTTCTTTGATTCCACCGCTGTCACCTTTGAAATTTGCGTGCCCCAAGGTGTGGACATGTGTTTGCCTGAAGTTCTCGACTTTTGGCCCTTGGCCCTTGTGTGCGTGTGTGTGTGTGTGTGTGTGTGTGTTTAGTTGCATTCCCCTGTCCGTTCCTGTCTCCTTACCCTGGTTGCTGATATCTGCTGCTTACGCCCCACCCACTTGAAAGCGCAACAATCGCAGAACTCTGCCGTTGAACTCTTGGCAAGGTGGCCAGCGAAGTGTCAACCCAGCCCTGGCTTTGGGCGTTGCCGCGGCCAGAGGCTTGGGCTGCGGCAATCCGCTCATCACCGCGAAGCTGTGTGAGGGAGAGGCTGGGGTGCTGTGCTGTTCTTCAGGTTGGTTTGGATCTGCAAAATTCCGTCGGCTTTGCTTGAAATGGTGGGGGCTAGCCGCCAGTGCGCAAAATCGCGGCGGCGTTTGTAAGGTGTGTTCCGCTGGGGCTGCCTTTCTCGCACACCAAAGCTGAAGCATGGGACCCTCGCAAAGGATACTGCATGATACCAAGCGCATACAGCAACGCTTGGCAACAAATTGTGCCAGCAGAAGTATGTTTTTGCTTTTGGATGTTGATGTATGAAGTGTGCATGTTACGCATTTATTTTCAGAAGAGGCTTGGCTTGGGTTTATTGGGAGTGTGATGGCTGGTTGGGCTCCACGTGCGCTCGCCTGGTTGCAAACAACCAGTTTTGGGTCCGCATCGTCAAGCTTTACCTAAAGGCGCAAAGGACGCGTCTCGATCTGCAGGGAAGTTATGACGGGGAGTTGCAAGTTACCAGCCCACCCCGACACCCCAGCCCCCCACCACCAATCGCTTCAGGTGGTGCTTGATCTGGGGAGCGGAGCAGGCATCGACTGCTTCATTGCGGGCAAGCAGGCTGGGACAGAGTTCAAAGATGTTCAGAGTGTCATCCACTTGAGCAAGTGCCCAAAGTCTGCCGCAAACCAATAAAGTGTGCAATCTGGCTGTCATGTTGTTTTTTTTTGAAAGGATAGGTGGCATTCCAATGATCGCATGAGGTCGGGCCCAAGGGTCACGTCATTGGCGTTGACATGCGGGAGGCTCAAGTGTGCAGGCACTTTGGGAGGCGCATTCATCATGCATCAGCTTCGCATAGCTACTGGGCCGTTCGCAATCTAGTTGGCAGTGTTAACCGGCTCCATGGTTCATACGGGGGTCGACCAGAACCAAGTCCAAGTGGCGGCTTTGCCGCTGAGGACGCCAGAGATGCTGGGCAAGGCCCGTGCCAATGCCCAGCGCGAACAGGTGCAGAACGTGTTTGGTCCTCGGCTTGCAAGCGGCAGTGCCCGCCTGTCCCAAGCCATTGACCCTCTTGCAGCAGCCAGGAGTCTTCTGCGTTTTGGGCGTTCTGCATTCTCCGGATTTTTCTGGTCCCTGGACAGTCTGGACAGGCGAAGTTTGGGGAAACGAAGGCATTTCCGTTGGGCGGCCAGTGGCTGGATTGGCCTGAACGCGGGCCCTCGGCCTCAGATTGCTGGGCTCAAACTCCGAGAAGAGCTTGGAGGATGAGCTAAGCAACAGGAGCACAACAGTCCAATTAAGGCGCAGAAGAGTCTAGTGAGCCTTTTTGAGTTGCATGTTTTTTTGTTCCGGATTTGGCTGCAGGCATCCATGGGCACAGCCTGAGCTAGCAACAAGCGAACAAGTTGGAGCCGACGGCATCGAGAATCGGGCTAAATCGCCATGGCCTCGCCTTCCCACCGCCCCTCGAACTGTCAGATGTTCAACGCTTGGCAAGAAGACACCCAGCGTTTACCATTCTGGGCACGCTCATCCATCTCTCCTGGTGACCTGCTGTTTTCAAACAACCGGCGCGTAGGTGCTGGGGATTTGTACAGGGAAGAGATCTCAGGGACTTTGGCCTTGGGTGTTGCCAGTGCTTTGGGACGGCGCAGCTAAGGCATCGCGCAAGCCTTGCAGGGCCTGGCTGGGCCAGGTGCTTTACCCCGGACTTCGGGGTGGAGTGGCTTGCGTTTGACGTGGGTAGCACTTCCCAGAAAGGCTGCAAGTGGACGATGTTGTAATACTTTGCACTTTGCAGTGTAATACTTTGCACTTTGCAGTGCAGGTGGCAAGGTGGAACGATGTATGCTGCTGGAGGCACTGTGCGACTTGGTTTGCTCGGTCAGTTTCACAGAGCTTGCAGTGCATTTCCCTTCCGCAATTCCCTTGGGCTGATTCCATTTATGTCGCTTGGACACTCACATGATTTCCGCAGCCTTGATTGAGTGTGGCATATAAGCACACACACACACACACACGCACAGACACGTCAATGACCAAGTCGCGATTTTCTGCAACGCACGGACAAGCAGAAGCAAGGGAGCAAGAAGCACAAAAACCCACGGCAGGCAGGGAGACTAGGAGGTAGACCAGAGGAAGTTCACACCAAGCGTAAGAACAGTAGCATTTTTGGACCAGGCGCGAACGCTGGCTTTGCGGGCTTGCGATGACACAGCTCAGGTAGCATTGAGCCTTCCTGGACAGATGCAGACCTGCTGTTGCTCGACTGCATGTTGCAAAAGATTGCAAAGCGCCAAAAGCGTGGTCACTTGAAATATGAGACATGCACAGCTGCTCGCTGCTTGTGCTCATGCTCACTCTTGCTGGCTGCAGCGCTGATGGTTTCTCCTGTGCCTTTGAAGGCACAGGCTGCTGTCAGCTTCGGGATTGGGGGACTTGGCCGTGGCATGTGCTCGCATGGCTGTTGCCCACAAAGGAAGATTCTGCAAGCTGCTGGTATGCCCGCAGACGAGCCTATCAGCGCCTCGCTTTCAGCTATGGCACGGGCACCACATCATTTCTCAGCACATTGCCTGGGGCCTGGCAGCTGGCTCTTGGTTGCGTAGGCAGCAGGCAGCTGGCCATGGCTAAGGCTGCGATGCCTTCCTTAGCTTCCTTTTCGAGGAGTCTGCAGCAGAGAGGTCGCTGGCAGATGCCAAGACGCGGTTCCCACAGCGGCCTGGCGGCGATGCTGGCTGTCCATGTGAGCAACCCGAATCGAAAAACGACAGGCCGAAACTGAACTCGTGATAGATTGCTGAAAATGAGTCAACATGAACCAAGACTGGAGGTGCGCCGGATCCAAACCTGACACAAGCACAGACCTTTCAGCAAGGCTCGGGGAGATTCCTGAGCTGCCACGCATCACTGACGACATGCTCCTCGGCTGCGTGGTAGAGGGGGTTACGCAGCTGGGCAGGGGGGTCGGAACGAGGCTAAGCCGCACGGCTGGAGTCGCCATGGGGCATGGTTACCTGCAGCTTTCAAATTACAATCCCGTTTTGGAGCACGAGGACGGTGGAATTCCTCACCGATGTCGAGGGCAACTGGGATTACTTTGCTCTTTGGCTGCTTATGGTTGCGATGTCTGGCCAGCATGGCGAGAGGCGAGAGGTGAGTGGTGCTGGGCGGATTAGCCTTTTTCCTGACACTGCAAATTGCCGATGCAAGTGCGTTCGAATCATGGCAATTCCTGCAAACGAATCTGTGTGTTTTGCGCCTTTGCGCCTTTGCGCCTTTGTGTGTGTGTGTGTGTGTGTGTGTGTGTTGTTGGACTGTGCCGTGCCGTGCCGTGCCGTGCCGTGCCGTGCGGTGCCGTGCTGTGGCGTGTCGTGTGTTTGCTTGCTTGCTTGCTTGCTTGCTTGCGTTTGTCCACCGGCAGCTCTTTTTCAGCCGAGGTGCACTTCGTGTCGCTGAGCCAAGTGCTGCACTGGTCGGGCCCGGAACGGGGCGCCTGGGGCCCCGGGGAGCTCATGCTTCGCGACCAAGGGTACTTCGTCTTTGGAGGCAGGGGCAGCCTGCTTTGGCATTCCGGTCCGGGGATTTGGGAAATCGGTTTCTATTATTAGGGAGACCTTTATTATTAGGAAAAGTGTCTAGATGAGTGGGCGGCAAGGTTTGATGTTGACCGCCTGGGATGTCAGAGGATGGAGGAATGATGCGTTGCTCCCTTGTAATTGAGGAGGTGGTTCTGTTGCCTGCACGAGCTATGTAGCAGCTCGCAGCTCAACAGTCAGGTATCCGGGCACACGCTCTTATGGTTACATGTGTTCTTGTAGCAAGGAACTTGAGTTCATTTACTGCTGGTGCTCAAGCAGGGAAGTGAAATGGAGGCATTCCGATGAAATCTCAGCACAGTGCTGCAGGAGATGCTGTGGACAAGGGTCCAGGCGACATTCGGGTCGTGAAGACCCTGCTGTCACTCAAGCGCCGGTATTGGTCAAGAGCCTCCCGGCCACAATGGAAAGCCATACTGAATGTGAACAGTGACGGTGCTTCCCGCGTGCTAGGGTTCCCTGAAAGAGCCGCAATGGATGTAATGGGGTCACTCCACCATACTGGCCTGTGCAAGGTGTTCATTGTCTTGGGCAACCGGGACCTTTGCAGCTCGGCTTGGGCTTGGCTCTCGTTTTCTCGCGCTTCCAGTGCCATCGGGTCCAGGCAAGCTGCGCTTCTTCGCTGAGCTGCAAGACGGGGAGGATGGCAGCGCCTTCGAAGCGAAGGGCGGCGCAACTTGGACCCTTTGTGCTTGGCGTGCCGGTCCTTTGCCTGTGGTGAGAATGGGCAGCAAAATGCCCGAAGAACAGCAAAGAGAGAGAGAGAGAGGGAGAGAGAGATAGCAGGCAACGGAGATTTGAGATCCCCAAGCCGCAAGGAGGGAAGAAAGGTCAATGTCTGTCAAAGCAGCCTGCAGTTTTTCGTGCGGTGGAGTGTGGCTTGGCTTGCATTTGGGCTTGTCAAGGCCTACTGGATACCTGATCCAAAGCCTTCCCCAGACTACGAGACCTACGTTCAGATGCTCCCGTGGCATGTGATTATCCAAGATTTCAGCGCCAGGTCCATTTTCTTCCCCTTTGTCGCATCATATTTTTTGTGGCTTTTGGCATTTGCGCAATCACCAGCTGGTGGTTTTAGGCCCGCAAACCACCAGCCCAGCATCAAAGCCATGCAGCCATGCAGCCTCCTTTCGACCGGCAAGCCAGGCACGGCCTCGAGCGGGGCCACGTGAGCACTGTAAAGTGGATATTGGACTGCAACATGGGCTGCCCGGGGCCCCAGGAAGCAACTGGCAGACAAGTCATGGCCAAAATTTGAGCAGCTCGGAGGTCAGAAGACCACCTTCGGGGCAAGGAGGCGGCATTTTTGGAGCTGGACGCACGCCGCCGATATCTGTCAATGTTTCAAGCCACTTCAGTGCAGCGCGTTGCGAGAAGAGGGAAAGAGTCAAAGATGTCAGGCCGCAGAGCCTTGAATAATCCAGCCCTCTTTGCAGAAAGGCCAATTTCAAACTACTCCTCCTTTCTGGGCCATGCAGTCTTCGTCGTTAGCCTTTCCTTGCTCATGCAAACTTAGTACTGAGGGGCGTCTTGTGTTGATGATAGCTTCTTTAGTCATTCCTCCCTTTCCGCCGCTCTGCTTGGAAGAAACGTGCAGGCATGAGTTGGCCCTCCTGGGCGGTGAGGGCTCTGACGAAGCAGTGCCTCAGCAAGCAACGGAGAGGACCTCATGATTCTGCAATCTTGGGTGGCGTGCTATTCGTGAAACTTGAACGGCACGCAGCTTCGATAGATGCGACAAGTTGGGCCACAGACGTACTATTTACCTGAGTGGGTGCAACATTTTTTTTTGCCTAGCTGATACCCGGGGACTTCTCTCGAAAAAGGCGGCCCCTCCATATTGAACAAAGCAAAGGGGGGGGGGAGAGAGAGAGAGAGAGAGAGAGAGAGAGAGAGAGAGAGAGAGAGAGAGAGAGAGAGAGAGAGAGAGAGAGAGAGCACTCAGGTCGTCTGGAGCTACCGCCCTTTGGCAGCTGTCAGCAGTTAACGCCAGAAGAACTCTGGAATCGACTAGACAGATGTCGTGGACCGAACACAACAGAATGAGTCATTCAGAATCAGTTGTCCTTCCTTTGGTTTGCTTTTGAGCTCCTGTCGGGCACTTACTTCTCCAAGGCGATTCTGTGGATCCATATGGCTCAGATCCATGGATGCTGGACCTCCTACGTGTGGGGCGCCCTTGGCGCATGCGAGATACGCCTGCTCCACTTCCAAAAAGAAACCTCGACAACTGCAAAAGAAGCGTTTGAAGATGCAACATGAAAAGGGCACTATTGAAGAAATCAAAGGCCATTCCAAATCATTCAATGGGGTCCAAGTTTGATTGTTAAGAGGCCGTTTTCTGCTCGTTTGCAGGTCCCTTTCCTTCGGCTTGCCTTGAAGATGAGTTTTGCCGAGCTCGTTGGGGAAGATGCAAACGCCCGGTTTACATTCGGTAAAGCAAGTTCTACGGCAATCAACTGCTTTGGCATCTGTTCGGGGCTCCTTGCATATGAGCCGGGGGGCTACAAGCTCCCCTGCCTGCAGCCCACGGAATGCCGTTGGACACCTTGCCCTCCCCCATCCCAGTGTGATGCTGGTCATCTGGGTCGTTGGGCTCTGCTTGTGAAAGCGGGGCGCACTCCCAGCACATGGCGCGAGCGCTTTGAAGGCAAGGCCAGATACGAGAGATAGGGTGCTCGCAAAGCACAGCCCGTTTCGTTTCCCCCGTTTCAGAATCTAGGCATAGCTATGCCGAATACCTGAAGTTCTCCCGCGATCTTTTGTGGAGCCTCCCTTGGACCTTCCCAAAGTGACTCCGGGCCCAGGCAGCTCGCCGTGATCTTGGGGGACTCCCTCTTCGTGCACGGGGGTTTGTACGAGGAGGCCATCGGGGCGATGCCCGGCGAGGCACCGGCAGTTTCTCGGCTCAAAACCGTGGCCAGAGGGGCCATGGCAAGTGGGACCGATTGATTGGATGCAGCAGAGGCATGGGGCCCAGAGGGCCATGGTGTCATTGGGCCCCCCAAGCAGGAAACCATGACATGAAGTTGTATCCAAGGCCGTGGCACATACTCTCTAACTGTCGCGCTTGGTGTTTTGCTCGGTGCTTAACTTTCTAGGTGACTTACACCAGCACCGCTTCATTTTCCATTGGCTGCGTTGATTGCGCGGCCACCAAACGAATGAGAGCCCGGGTGTTGCGCCTGGGTGGCTGAGGAGAACATGCAAAGCTGGGCCTCGCGCCTGAACGCATGGAAGGACCGCAAGCGGATCAAGTTGTTGTTTTCTTCTTCTTGTTTAAACTCCGCGTACCTGCATGATCCCTTTTCTTTTGTTCTGTCTTTGTGTTGTTCTTCCCGGCTTGTGTTGATGACGAGTCTGTTTTACACATGAATAGCGTGGCATTTGTGTTCCTTCGACATGACGCACGCTCACTTATCCAGGTCAGGTTTCGATGGTGCTCCAAAGATGTTTGGAGAGCTTCATCATTTGCTTGTGGGGGCATATCATACTTCTGAAACGTTCAAAACTGCGTAGCATGTTGCTCTAGGTCATTACGTAAGCCACCCTGGCAAATCTCGGGAGTGAATGTGGCAGGGCGGGTTGAGATGGCCTCTATGGCAGAAATCGCAGACTCACCAGTCCTTTTCCTTTTGGTTTCAGACATGAATCCGTGACATCCGGTTTCGTGTTTTGCGAGCCATTCAATGCACTTTTGGCCAGATGCTTTGGGCTTGGCCTCACAGCCGAGATTCGTTTGTGCGGGGAGGGGGCAGGGCCGGCACGGTGAGTTCCGCTGGCTCTGCCAAAGTCACACCCAGCATGGACAAAGCGACCAACCAGCCCGAGTAAACACTCGGAGCCAAAGCATGCCCTTGGAAACAAAGCCATCGCAGGCGAGACTGTTTCTGACTCACCCACAAAGAGCTGGAGCTTTGAAGCCAGAACGCCTGAACCCCAATCCCACCCAGCCTCAAGACCCATGTGTGACGCAGCCGACATCTTTCTTGCCCCAACACACCACCCGCACCCGTCAGAACAGCCAAAGAAGGCTTGCAAGCCAAGCATCACAAGCTTCGGGCCCTGTCGGCTGCCGGATGCTACGGGGCCTGGCGCTGCTGAAAGAGGCGGAGGTGCTATGCAGCCTGCCGCCAGAGGAGCAGCTGCCGCCCAAAGACGTGCAGGCACGCTCGCCCGGTCGCGTCTGCGCGAGTCATTGCAAACTTGCCTTCCCCGGAGCCGGAGTTCTTGGCCCCAAGCCTGGGGGCAATGGAAGGGAAGTCTTTCGAGATGGCTTGACAGAGCTTGGAAAGTGAGCAGACACCTTCCAAGCCTGGATTCAAGCTGGAGCGCAGTTGCCAGCCCGCTTGTTTCAAATAATATTGATGATTCTTTTCGGCACTGGATTCCTGAGGTGCTGCAGAGGCTCCCGGAAGCGATTCCTTGCAGCCGAGGCAGGAGGGGTGAGATGGAGCAAGGGGCAAGCGGTTGTTTGTGCTATTGGGGTCAGACATTTGTGCTGGCACAAGCGGACCATAGGACTATGGGGTTAACCTCGCGGCACCGTGCTTGCGCATGTGCTTGCGCATGTGCTTGTTGCAAGCATCGCCCTGAGCCACTGCGTCAGCACACTTGCTCGGTTTCAGCTGTTAGGCCAGCCTGTTGCACTGGGCAGTGGGTGGGGTGCGTGGGGCGGGCGGGTGTGTGATTTTGGACAGGCAGCTACGCCAGCCAGAAGAAGCCGGGCAGTGCCCGGTGTTTCTGCACTGTGCTCAGCTCCGGCAAGTCTTGGAGCTACATAGCAGCGCTGGCCATCAATGTCGAGCCAGGCACAGTACCAATGCCTGTCATGTTTGATCCCATGGTTTATTTGGTTGACAATCTGCTCATAGAACTAGTTTATGAGGCTGTGAGAGGTTCGAAGTTGGACAATCGGTTGCTGGAGGTCAGAAGGATGGCATGCTGGACACCTTCGTGTGCCTGTGGTCGGATGTCCCGCAGATCATCAGCAGGGGCTTCCTCCAGAGCTTGGCGCGGCTCTGCGCCACAGCCTTTCAGCCGGAGAGCGGCTCCTATTCCTTTGTGCCTTGCCCCATGATGGCAAGCTTGGTCTTTGAGGTCAAGTAATGTTGACCCCGTGTTGTTCAACACCCCTTGAAGGTCAGAAGGTTTGGCGGGGGAGCGAGAGATTGGAAGGTTTTTTGCCTGGACCCCTTAAGTCAACATTAAGATGCAGGTGCGCAAGACGCTCTTCAAGTTGTGTCTTGCTTTTGTTCGATGACCAGAGACACCACCGAACCGCCGGCAAGCCCGGTCCACTCGTCAGTCACTCGTCGCCCGAGGACTGCTTGGCCCAACTGTGGGCCTGGCTGCTGTGCGAGGTGCCCGCCCCACCCAGGGGCTGCGCACTCCATTTGCACGCCGCCGCAGAGAGCACCGCGGCAAAGCCGAGCGAAAACTGGGAAGATGGCGGGGGGTGGTGAAATGCGATCAACATATATCAAAATGGGGTTGAAGTTCTTGAAACACTTGAGCAATGTTGATGTTGCTGCATCTTGCTTGAGAGCGGCTTGGAAGTGCCCTTCAAACGCGTGCGCGGGCAATCAACAAGCTCAACCGGGGGTGACCGACACGTGGTGTAGCACGCCTGGTTGATTCCCTCCGCCATTGTTGGCTGCACTGTTAGATCTTTTGGATGTTGTGGCGAGTGGGAACCTACCAGAGAAATACGCTCCCCTACAACGTGGAGTTGTTTCCAGCCAAAAGGGCAGCGATCCGAGCCAAAGCACCCCTGCAGACGTGCCCAGCGTGGTCTGCTCCCATCCGAGCGGAACCGTTTGCAGCGTCCCGGCCTCCCACGTGGCGCTGGGTGTTCTGTTGGAGCGCTTGAGCCTGGAGGATGCGCTCATGTGCTGCCGGCTGCTGCTGCTAGAGCGCCAGGCGATGGGGCTCGCGGCCTGGGTCCATCCGTTTGAGGGACTTGTTTGGGGGTGAGACGGGAGGCCAAAGCAAAACCGCTCATTTAAGGGGTGCCACCCCAAAAAGTGTGTGATGCTTCCCTTCCGGCATGGTGGAAGTGGTCAAGGATCCACTGCGGCGAAAGATGAGTTAGCTCATTTTGGGAGATTCAGCATTGCTGTGAAAATGTAGGATGCAAGGACCTCCAGCGGTGCATGTTTCTTGGGAGGGACCCCGCTGACTTGCGCCCCGCTTCCAGCCACCGCGGGCGCCAGGTGGTGTTCCGATCCAGCAGCTGCCAGGTCCTCGTGGCCGCCTGTGCCTTGCTTGTGGCAAGGTTTGTAGCAGTTGCCTCCGGTCTTTCGATGCCACGGCGGACGAAGTTTTTGGTGGCCATGGTGCCCTGACGATCCCCAAGTGTGGCGGTTTGCTTGGTGTTTCAGCTGGGGCCACCAGAACCCCAGAACCAGAGTCCGGGTCAACGCGGGAGGTTGCCCGGCGCTGTGAGGTGAGGCCTTTGCGCGGGTCTTGCTCTTCCCCTTCCAATGGCGCCACGTCTACTGCCCCAACAGCCCAGTGGGCCGTTTGAAGGCGGTTGGGCCAACCTTGGGCCCGTTGCGTTTATGTCCTCAAAAGGAAGGAGGGCATTGGAGAGAGAAGCAGCTTGTTCCCAGAAAAGTTCAAGATAGACCCCCCTTGTGGAGAAACAAGTATGAGAACAAACAAACAAAACCAAAGACAACAAAAACCAAAGCAAAAAGCAAATGGTGCCAGGCTGCCGGGCCCTGGCTGCTGGGCTTGCGCCGGGAAGTGCTGGAGCTGGGCCCCGCAGCGCTCACCGCGCTGCCGCTGGACGACCACCGCCTCTGCGGCTCGGAGCCAGCGGTTCGGGGGCGTCGGCGTGCTTATGTATCGCCTACGTGTGGGCGCGCACACGCACACGCACCTATTTAGTCGATATACACATGAATATATATATATATATATATTGAGTCGAGGGACGTTGAGATGAGAAGCTTCTAAATTGGGAACGGCACAAGCCAATAAATGAGCAAAGGCATAGCAGAGCAAAGACGACGTAGCAGAGCAAAACGTAGCAGAGCAAAGACATAGCAGAGCAAAGACATATTAGCAGAGCAAAGACGTATTAGCAGAGCAAAGACATATTAGCAGAGCAAACACATAGCAGGTCATCCCTTTGCGCACTTTCGGATGGCAGACCTTCAAAATCGCATTGTTTTGTTCGGTTTTCAGTCTGCCGAACCTTGACAAAGCGAACCATTTGCGCACTTCGGCTGGTTTCCAATTGCCGGATTGTCAATCAGTGAATCAGTGAACCCCCTGCGATTGGCCGACCTCGAAGCCAAATGTCAGCCCGGAGCAGATTTCTTTGTGGTCGCATGGGTCTGGGCGCGGTCCTGTCGGAGTCGGACGCGTTGGAAAGGGCAACGTGCACCGCTTCGCAGCCTCAAAAAGTGATCATGTTGCGCACTTTCGGTGGGTTCATCTTAACGACCGCCTTGCATTTTCGGCTGGTCGACCTTGCGCTCGGGGTTTGCTCGGAGTCTGGGCGGAGTCTGGGCGGAATCTGTGCAGAGTTTGGGCGGAGTCGGACGCATTGGAATGGGAACGCGCGCCTCTTCGCAGCACTCGCTTTCAGTGGTTCGACGTTAAAAGACTCGTTGTTTTCTTGCGTGTTATTTTAAACGTTGCCAGGTGAACCCTCCGCGTACTTTTGGCTGTCAACTTTCAAAAACTGTGTTTTTTTGTTTTTCTCGATTGTGAAGCGCGCTGTCGGCTGGGGGGGGAGGGGGTTTTTGAGCACTTTTTCCAAGTTTCAATTTCCATGACGTGTTAGTGAACACAAGAACGCGCAAACACGGAGATTGGACCGCACGAGGTGGCCGCTGAAAGCAAGGCAAAAAGGTCGAACAGAGGGACGGGCGAGATGACAGAACGCGGGTGGGTGAGCACAACTTGCCGTGCTTTTCTAAATATAGACTCTCCCTTGTTGACACTTCCGACCCCCAGCTCGTCCTGGGAAAATCTACGTAAACACGGAAATGCGTTTGTATGTGCGCACTCATGGATACAGATATCCACTCCGGATGTACATCGATCAAAGGACGTCGAATGCCCGTGTTATATATGAGCCGCCCATAGCAGCATTTTTTAGAGCGCTTTTGTTGGCGTTTGGTTGACGTCAACGCGCGCCTCTTGCAACTCAGACACCTTCGTTAACTCAGAAGTGGGCCTTTAATGCCAATGTGCAACTTCCATCCTCAAATGGTTGACGTGGGTCCTGACATGACCAAAGCTTTGAAGCTCGCAACTTGCAGTTGAAGACATCCGGTGGCCGCAGCCGGGAGTGAGGCTCAGTGTTCGACCTGGACCTGGGGGAGGCGGACCTGGAGCCGGCGGTGGATCGCCTGCCGGAGCTGCCGCCCGGCCTGGCGAGCAAGCTGCGGGCGGGGCTGAGCCGCTTGCTGGTGCGGCCCCGCCCCGAGGTGCCAGTGGCCGAGGCGGTTTTCAACATGGAGCTGCAGAAGGCGCCAGCGCGGCGAGCGGCATACAGAGAGACCTTTTTCTGTTGTTGCCTCAGAAGAAAGGCCCCTTGAATTTGTGAGACTGCTTTTTGGCGGCGTCCAGGGGTTTGGCAAATGTCGGCGAATCCTTGCTGAAACCTGTTGCTGCAGTGATCCAGCGCCTGCCGACACTAACCCATTTGTTTCAGCCCCGAGGTGTTCTTCGAGTCACTGGCAGTGCTATTTTCCGGCCTTCGCCAGCACATGGCACGTGCCGAAGGCACGTGCCGAAGTCACTTTGATGTGCAGGGCTACGTTCACAGCAAACCAGTGGAGGCACAACCATTTTGCCGTGCGCTGGCGGAAACCACTGCTTTCCGCGAGCTGTTGCAAGAAATGGTGCATGAGAGGCATCCATTCGAAGAGGCCGCGGTGCAAGAGCAGCTGTTGCCCGATAGCTTTGCTGCAATTGTGGAGTGCCTTGAGAATGAGGAGGGCAACCAGGGCGAGCAGGGCGTTCTTGGCCAAGACTCCAACTTCAGCCTAACATTAGAGAATACCCACGGCCCGTCCTTCCACAGCTGCTTTTCCGACCTCTCGTCTTCGTCTCTCACCTCTGCCGCGAAGCTGTTGCTTTGCGAGGGGCCCTTTGCATGGCTGGAGCTGCATCTCCACTTTGGCCCAGTGTCGGAGGTGGGGAAAGGCAGAGTCCTCGCAGAGTGGACGAGACCAGCGAGCTTGGAGCCCCCGAGTCGCAACGGAAAGAGAGGCGGGGGACGGCTTGGCTGAGTGCATGGTAAGAATCATGACAGCTTCTGCTTCTGGAAAAGCAGGGCTGCAGAAGCAGTACATGTGCCGTGGTGAATGCGCATCGTCATTTCGGTTTGTGCTTGATCGTCACTCTTTTCCAGACTCTCGGCAAGAGTTGCAAATAGCCTGAATTACCATGAGCAGGCCCATAGGAGGAATGGCCACGCAAGTATCTGCAGATAGCGCAGCAACACGACCAGGTGCCGCCTCGGGTGTCCAGGCCTTGGTTGCTGCTGTCAAGGCCCAGCTGCTGTGTGAAGGCTCGAGGTGGGCTGAGGCTGGGACATGTCATTCGGGCGATTGAGAGGGGAACTTCCAGTTTTTGCCCTGGGATCATTTGGCTGTGGGTCAAAACCAATGGTACCATTTTGGGGTAGGTGCACCACCCATTTTAGTCTATCTTGGATTGGGATGTTCACTGGGGGTACAGGATTTTGACCCATGGCCATTTCATGCATTTGCAAGTGCTATGCTGGCAACCGTCAGGCAATCATTTCCCAGCTCACTTCTGACAGCAGCTCATCCGAGCAGCAGCTGGTGAAGCAGTTTGCAGAGCTGGGCAAAGTGGCGACCGCAGGCAAAGATCACGCTCGAGCCGAGGTTGTTTTTGACAGCAACTTGCCAGCGTGCTTCCGGCCTGCTGAGAAGTCACAAGCTTCCAGCCCTCCACCGGACGGATCCGCCTCAGAGACAGAGACCCAGGCCGCAGAGTTTGCAGAGTCCGAAGCCTTGCCAATGGTTTTGAACTCCGCGGTGCGGTGTCTGAGCACACCACGGTCTCCCTGTGCACTGGCTGTGCACTTACTGCGGCGGGCCTATTCTTGCCTGTACTCCTTGCAGACGGAAACATTGAAAGCAGAAGTGAAGCTGGCGCGTTCAAAGTCAGAGCTGGGCAAGAAGGTGCGCTTCTCCCGAGTATCCACCCCGTTGGAGGACAACGGGACCGAGTTCCTGTCCCCGGCGGGCCAGCGTCGGAAGACGCTGAGGAGCATGACCACATCCCACCTCTCTCTGAGCCCGAGCAGGAATTCGGGGCCCCGGTCGCCTTTGTCCCTGTCCCCGGAGCGCGTGAGGGACAGCGGGAGGAAGGGCCGCAGCAGTGACCCCAGCATCCTGACCTCCCCAGTGAGAAGCCCTCGCAGAGGCAGCAAGGAGAGGTACGAGGCCCCGCAGGCGGTGGAGACCATGTGCCGGGACTTCTGCGAGCTGCAGCTTTGTCGTCCCGAAGAGCTGGGCCATGAAGAGCGCATCTCCTTTTGGCTCAACGTGCCTTGGCGCAACTGGGGTATCCAAGACTTGGCAGGCTGACCAGCCGAGGTGCTCAATGCCTCCATGCTGGCGTGGATTTGCGCTGCTGCGCCCGGACGGCTGGAGAGCAGCTTGTTTCCCATGCACGTTGCCCGGCTTGGGATGGGGCGCTTGGAATGGGGCGCTGGTCCAAGAAAAGCCTACCCAGCCCATCCGATCTCTGAAGTCCCGTGCCGACGGCTTCCGAGGTCTTGCTGAACTTCCTGCAGCGCAGCCTGGTGAACGTCGCCGGCCAGGTGTTTAGCCTCTTGGAGTTGGAGCACATCGTGCTGCGGGCGCACAGCAAGGCGCCGAAGTTCGGCTGGGTGCAATGCCCCAAGGGCCGGCCAGGGGATCCCAAGACGGACATGGGCCTGGGGCAGGCCGCCCCGGAGCCTCGGCTGCGGCAGCCTCGGTGGCTGGTTTTGGGCCTTTGGCTTTTGCGGTTGACAAAGCTGAGCACTTGGAACGAACCAAAAGGGGCGCGAGGCTGACAGGTCCAGGACCCTGGAGCTTCAGGCTCCATGTTCGCAGGCGCCGTTTGGTTCGCATTCTTGGTGTGCCGTCGTGGGTTCTGCTGGTCTGTCAGTCTAAACTGCCAGACGCAGGCGATGCCCTTCAAGGGTTTTCTCGTGAGCCGGTCGGTGCGCTCCAAGGAAGTGAACTTCGGCATTTTCTACCCCTTACGCTTCGGCTGCGCGCGTCTACGCATTTACCATCCCCAGGCCGGCGAGTGCGCAAGCAGGAAGTGAAGGGACGCACGGGAAAGGGAAGAGGCAGCAAGCCAGAATCAACACACATCATCACCAGCAAGTGCTTGATTAGATGACGCAATTTCATGAGCGTGATCCAAGGGATCTACTTGTTGATATAGGTTGCAACATCACGTGGTATGTTCGATTGAGGCACATTGCTTTCGGTTCGGATCCTCTGATCTTCTCCTGGACCTGGAGAACCATGGTGCTACCTCCAAAATCAAACGAATTGCCAAGTATCAAAATAAACATGTGAAAGGCTTAGATCCCCTCTTCAAGCCTTGGCTAGGCAGGGAAGCATGGAAGCAGGGAAGCAGGGAAGAGTACACAACCTGTTGGACCGTTCCGCGCAGGCGGTGAATGAAGAGCTGCTTCTGAACTGCGCCCAATACCTGGTGGAGTCCATGTCAGTGGACCGCAGGAGGCGGCGTGTGACACTGCCGCCCCTGCTCAAGCGCCTCAGATCGCTCTGTTTTAAACGAGAGGTCTTCTTGAGGGCCGATTGGAAGATCAAAAGGCTAACTTGGAGGAAAACACACACCTCAACTTTCGAGGGGTTTTGCACCTGCAAAAGCCGATCGGGGCCGGAGTCATCTGTAGGCAGGGCTAGTTCAGACCCCTTTGCCTAGTGGCTCATTAGAACCTCCAGCATTCGCTTGCAACGTGTTTCGCGCATTTGCATGTCGGTTTCAGCAAACAACTTGATGCGGTCTGAAAAGCTGTATTTGGCACTTGAAGTTGTTTGGAGAACAATGGTTCGAAGAAAAAGCGAAGCCTGCGGTGCAGCTTAGGAACAGGCATTCAACATGATGTGTGCTTGTTTGGATGCCAAGAGGTCCATTTCAGACCTGGCTGGGCAGCAAGCCATTTTGGGTTTAGCTTGAACTTGCCCCAGCGGTGCGCGGCAAGTAGCGGGGATGCAACAAGCCGAGAATTCATATGAAGTGCACTCCGATACGGTTCCCGCATGACGCCCTCAGCAAGCGGTTCGGTTTCGGCAGTGGGGCGAGTCCCGTAATATGGGAACTGGTGCATTGTCGTGGCACATGGCCCCCACAAAAGTGGAGTTGTTGTTTTCTCCCCGAAACACCTGAGGTATTACTCGCAGGACTTTGGCTCCTCCCACGCAGCCCTGCTGCCCTTCGCGCAATCTGTGCTGGAGGCATGTCACAATATGCCGACATATGCCAACACATGCAGTCGCGCATCCCTGGCAACAAAAACATTAGCGCTCACTCAACATTTGATGTTTCAAGAAGAATGCCAGCGTTCGAGGTGTGTCTTTCTCCCCTCCCCTCCCCTCCCTCCCCTCTCCTCCTTCCCTCCCCTTCCTCCCTCCCTTCCATCCCCCTCCCTTCCTCCACCCCTTCCGTTCTTCCTGGATCCCCCCAAGACTCCTTGTATCTTTTCTGGTTGGCGCCTCGCACATCCGCAGGCCACCCCCGTGGTCTTGGAGAAGTCTCTGTGGCAAGGCCGCGCCATGAGCTCGGCGGAGGCGCGGCTGGCGCGGCAGGCGCCGGAGGCGGCGCAGGAGTTGGAGCAGCTCAGGCCTGGGACAAACCAACTTGGCCAGGAGGTTTGGCTTCTTGAGATGACATTTGTTGTTGGGTTTACATTGATTCTTGGTGTGTTTTAATGATATTTTGTTGGGTTCACATGGATTCTCGGTGGGTTTAATTGATTCTTGGTGGGTGCTAATGGCAGCAGTTTCCTTTCACGAGTCTTGGTGATTTTTTTTTTTATGACAGCAAGTTCGGTCGTCGATCCTTGGCGTGTTTTGCTGTATGCCAGAGCATCCAGAGAGGGTGCTCTCAGCTTCTGCATTTGGAGAGGTCCCTAACTGAGCTTCAGGAATCGGAAGCAAA
The DNA here is from genome assembly GCA_963377175.1 of Effrenium voratum. NCBI lineage: Eukaryota > Dinophyceae > Suessiales > Symbiodiniaceae > Effrenium > Effrenium voratum. The sequence goes on along the minus strand of CAUJNA010003294.1, from coordinate 288,117 downwards.
TATGGCGTCTCATGTGCTCTCCCTTTCGCAGGCTCGAGAGAAGACACCTCAGCATTTACATGTTGATCTAGTGCGCCATCAGCCCAAGAAACAGTTTTGCTGGGACAAATGCCTAAGTTTATATATATATATACATATATATATATATATATTGCATCCCAGCAGGAGTCCACAAACCAGTGACAGTACGTCTGGACAAACTTCAGCTTGAACTCAGTTGTTCATTCCAAGCAAAGAACAGTCAAAGCAAGATTTGCATGACCTCTCACGGCAAACTAACAACAAGACACATCTCACTCTTTCAGTCTCATGCAACCGTATTGATAAGCAGAACGGCGAGCTGAACTTGCTGAATTATATCAAACTAGATGTGAGTTCTTCTACTCTCATTTTGTTTCCTTCTACAAATGGATTTCTACTCTTTTACACTTTTTTGCTGCCTAGTACAACTGCGCAATTCAGCATTTTGTTTCCAAATAGCATGCATTCACCACCAGATTTCAATAACTGCATTGCCACATGTATTTGTTCATGTGCATCCGTGCGTCTAGCTAGACAGCACACTTTTCCTCATTCAGTTTTGATGGTGCAAGCACTTATTGTGTACTGCAATTGGGATTGGCCACGAGGTTGTGGAAATGCGTTGCTGTGTGCTTTTTGTATGGCAGTGTCTGTGTCGGGCCCTTCGCTGCGGTCAAGAATATGTGGCAAGAACAACAGGGTCGGAAAAAAGTAAATTAAAAACATGCACAGCCGTGGCAAGTTTGGATGCTGCTACATCTGCAAGTGGGCGTTGCATAGCTCACTGACTTTTTTTGAAACCCGCGGGCCCGCGGGGATTCGGATTTGGTCACAGTGGTCACAGGAAAGAGGGCGGCTTCAACACTGTAGCTGTGCACTTCGCGGACTTCAATTGGCATCTGGATGTCCCGGAGGCCTTGGGGTTCACGGAGCCCTGCTGCCCAGAGCCTTGGATTGGAAGGCCACGGGTGGAGCTTCCAAATTCAGAGGCTTAGGGCTTGTTCGGCCAGGCCCGCCACGTGTTCCTGAATTCGTTTGTTGGGAAAGGGGAGCACAGGCAAAAAGAGGCCAAGGGACGGACTTTAAACTCAGGTCTGCTTTTGCGCCTTTTGCGCCAGGGTTTGGGCGCAGCTCTTTAGACGAAGCATGGCCCCAACGCCGTTTTTTCTTGCGGCGACTCGGCCGAGGAGCTGGAAGACCTGCATCACAGCCTTGCCCGAGAGAGGCCTTTGAAGGCCGACAGGGCATTGTTGAGCCTTGAAGCCAGTTGTTTTTCAGCCTCGATATGCCCAAAGAGAAGGGGCTTCTAGTTGCCAAAATGCCCCCAGAAGCTCAGAATCCAGAATCGGATTTCGGTTTGCTTCTCAGGTGGTGCAGCCGCCTGGCCGCCCGGAGCGGCCTGACCTTCGGCGCCGGCGCTACGAGTAGGCGCGCCAGAAAGCCCCAGCCCGCCAGCCAAGCGCCGCATGTGGCAGTTGGTCGGCGCAGTCGGCTGTTTGTATCGCGGGCCATTCAATGTGAAGGTCTTGGGTTTGCTTTGGTTTGCTTGGGCGCACACTGCCACAAGCTCGCCAGCCAATTTGAAGAGCCTTGCTTGGAGCTCCAGTTTGGCCCATTGTGGCTTGAAACTGCTTTCTCGTTTCCTCAAGAACTGCGGTCGAAGTGGGGATGATTGCGGTGCGGACTCTGCCAGGTCGTGCGAAGATCGAGCTGTTAACGACCCCAACTTGCAGGAGCCACGGATGGAACTTGCGGAAGGCTGTCACAAAGAGTGGTCACCTCCTGCAGGTTGAGAAGATGAGAAAAGCATTCAGCAAGCCGCAGCACAAGCCGTGCGGTTCGGCTGGAGCAGTGAACAGCGCTGCTTTGCCTAGGGGCACCTGCCAGTGTGGCACACTGCAGGTGGACAAGCTGGCCGTGATGAGCCTGCGTGCTCGTTGTGAGAAAGAAGCGGTGAAGCGCTCTGTTGCTTGCTGCTCGCGCGTGAGATCACTTGCCATGCGTCATCCGCAAATTGTAGAGGCTGAAGAGTTAGTTGCCCAAGTAACTTTTGGAGGATTGCAGTTTGGACATGATGAGGACCAAGGACGTGGATTCAGGCAAGACCAAATCACGTAACAATTTTTGAGCCAGGTTGAGGTCCTATTTGCGGGGGGGGGGAGGGGCCGCGGGGTTCGCGAGGATCTCCAGCTCCAGGACTTCGTGGAGAGGCCGAGGTGGAGGGAGGCTTCAGACGCCTTCCGCCGTGGAGGGGCGCCTGGGGTTTTCTTTGAAGCGAAGGGGGGCCGGAGGCGTGAGGTATCGTGAGGTGTGAGGTTTGGATGTTGGTGCTTCAAAGAAACTAAGGAAGCTAGCTAGTCAGGAAACAAAATGCAGAATTTGTGCAACGACTTGGAGGGAGCGTCCTTCACGGAGCGTCCTTCATGCCCACTAAGGACATGCTGATAGACTATGGTTGCCCAGGCAGGGGGATTGGACTCTGCCCTGTGCGTGCCAAACGAGCTGGCCTCCAGGTGGCGGCAGCAACGCCACCATCGTGTACCACAACCCCTTCAACAACGGCTTCCTGGCAATTCCATTTTTTCGGCCACGCCCCGATTGAGAGATTTGATCTTGCCTTGTGGGCCCTCCCACTAGCACACTAGCATGGAACCTGACTGGCTTGTGGACGTCGAAGATCGGCTTCCTCCAGAAAGGGGCCCTTTCTTGGGTCATGGGTGCGCCTCCCGGCCATGGCTGAGGCAACCCTCAGCAGCTGGCCAGCCGAGTGGAGGACTTCCTGGCCAAGTCGGGCGTCCGGCGGGCGCTCTGGCAGCACTTTGCTTGACCTCTTTGGGAAGGAAGCTGCGCAGAGGAACAGCCGGCAGCGAGCAGTTGGACGTTGATCAGCACAGCTGGAATGGATTGAACCTCTGGCATTCGGGGTTGCATGGGTCAGGGGTGGGGATTCTGATGTTTGCTCGAAAACAGGTGCTTCGGACTTAGACTGGCTGAAAACGGTTGACAGCTGCCTGAAACAATGACAGCCCGGTGACGTCATTCGGTGAGTTGCAGGGGGATATGTGTGTAAGCAAAGCAAAGCCACCCTCAGCATGCAGGTGCCAGTGATTGTATGTATGCCTTTTCAAAGTGGCGTGATAGTGGCAGTCTTGGCTTTCTTGAACGATCCGCCGTTTTCTACGCGCAGCCATAGTGCTCAGGAAGTGTAGCATGATACGTGCATATACCTATTTCTGCTTTCCCAATCTTTATGGATCAGCACATGTTTTGTCAAGAATCACGTGTGACACTTTGACCCCAGTCCAAGCACCACAGCCCTCAAGTCCAAGCAGCATCTGCTGGCGATGCTTGCGGTAGAACAGCTACTGCATCAATGGGCAGCACTCCCTCAGCTCCGGCGCTGAGTGATGCCGGCTTCAGAGTGAAGCTGGTGGGCCAGGCCGTGGTGGAGGGTCGGTCGGCCTTCGATTTCCTGGTGGAGCCCCCGGTGACCAATGTCTCCGTTCCCGGGCAGGTGGTGCGGCGCACCTGGGAGGATCTCAGCGCCTTGTCCGGCGCCATGGCTCTACGGCACAGGCGCGCCCCCGCGTGCCCCAGCTCCCTGATACCCGCGTGCTTTGCGGGGGACCAGGCGAAGCAGATCGAGACCTACCTGCAGCACTTGCTGCTGCTGGAGCCGTGGCCCAGATCCAACGCCCTGCGTCAGTTCTTGGCCATCGCCATGCCGCCGCCGCCAGCTGGCAGCTGCCAGGAGGATCCCGTCACGGCCGGGAGGCAGCGCTTGCCAGTAGGCACGGTGGCCATCGTGCTGGGCTTCTGTGACGCGCGCCAGGTGGTGCGGCGCTGCAGTCAGGTGTGCAGATCCTTTCGTGCAGCCTCGTTGCACCCACGATGCTGGCCGACTCTGCGCGTGAGGTCAAGGTGTGCTGAGAGGTGTATTGACGGCCTGTGCTCGATCCTCCTCAGTGCTTCTGCTGGGCTGCAGGTTTTAACCTTAGACCTCACCTTTCAGCACAGAAACCTTGGCGTAGCGCTGCCGGCAGAGCTGGTGCTGAAGCAACTCCAACGGCTGACTTTGAGGCTCGGAGATGCGGAATCCGCGGCATTTGCCTGCGACCTTCTGGGGTGCGTGGAGTCGCCAGGCCTTCGGGAGATGCGAATCTCAGCACAGCTGACCCCGGCCCTACTCCATGCAGTGAGCATGACAGCTCTTAGTGCAGAGGGGGGCCTCTTCAGCCTGGCATTGAAGAGTATCTCAGAGCGCGTGAGGCTGGAGACGGCCACCTTGACAGCCTTGCAGGAGCTACTGGAAGTCGCGCCAGGTCTCCAGAATCTGTCCATCTCCATAGAGGATCCCAGGAGTGGCGCCAGCCGAGCCTTTGCTGAGCCGGTGCCCGTGCTGGCAAACCTCACCGCCTTCCGGCAGCTGCAGAGCCTCAACTTTGACTTCCTATCGGATGATGTGCTGGCAGCACTGGTGCAGGTGGCTTGGCAGGGAGCCGTGCTTGTGGGTGACGTGGTTCTGGTTGAACGGCCAGTGGCAACTATAAATGTAGGCAGGGAAGAGCAGCCAACTTGTTTTGATTGAACTGAGGGTTCTTGAATAGATTCAAGTTGCTCAGGTAGATGACCGCACCTGGAACCTGCGCACTGCCTTCTTCTCGGGATGCAAGGAGGTGATGGAGGACCCCGGGCAGGCCCTAGCCACGCTGCTTACGAAGCTGTCCCCCGACCTTGAGGAGCCCCTTGGCCCTTGGCTGACGGACCGCTGATGTCAAAGCTAAGCAAACCGTTTGACAGGATCAGATGATGAGAGACATAAAGATATGGCTGTGGGTCAAAACCAATGGTATCATTTTGGGGTAGGTGCACCACCCATTTGAATCTTTTTTAGTGTGGATTGGGATGTTCACTGGGGGTACGGGCTTTTGACCCATGGCCATATGTAAGGGATGTTCCAGGGATGTCGCTTTAGCAGCCCAGATGTTGCAACCACCACATCGCCGCTGTCACATTTGGTTTGCCCCCGCAAGTGGGGGGATGTAACAATGTGGGCAAATGGTTTTCTTGAGTTTGTTTCCCATGCAGAAGAAACTCGTGGCGGGTGCACGCGCCTGGCGATGTTCCGATGGCAACTTGGGATTCATTTTGGCATTTGTTGCCCTTCTTTATTGTCGAAACTGTGTCCGCTCCCAGGGCATCCTCTCTCCCCCCCGTCATCTGAATCAGCTCCCGGCCAAACTCCGGCATGAAGCAGAAGAATCCAGGCACCCCTTCAGCTTCGTGTAATGTGTCCGAGAAATCAAGCGGGAAATGAGAGAAGCAGAAGTGTGGGGGAATTCCCCCGAGAAGCACCTATTACACCTGGACTTAGTTTGAGAATGGTTCCAAATTGGAATCCTTCTGCATCCCCGCTTCCTGTATGCCTACTTCGGTTGCCTTAGGTGACATTCATCCGTCCACATTGATCGCTTGGAAAGAGGAAGGCTTGAAGAGGTTCCCGCAACTCACCGCGGCCGGTTTGCACGGCCCCGGGTAGGTTGAGCCTTAGGTTCACCTTGCTGGTGGATTTGGAGCTGATGCTGCGGGACTTCGCCCAAAGCTTCCACCAGCGCCTGGGGCCGCTGCCCAACCTCTGGCAGGGCCGGGAGAAGCTGCGACGCCTGGAGCTGAGCCTCGGAGCTCGCGGCGTCTCCTGATCAGCCCCCCCCCCCCCTTTTTCTCGTTTTTCTCGGCCCAAACTTCTTTGTTTTTGAGACCGGGGGCTGTGGTGCTGCACTTTTTGTGTGTTTTTTGAGGCTTGATCTCTTGCAGAAGTTGTGCGCATGTTTCTTGATAAGTGTTTGCCTCTCTGAGTGGCACTGGGCATCTGAGTGTAAGTCTTGGCACTGTTCAATTTAATTTTGGCACTGCTAAATGAAGTACTTTGAATGCAAGAGTAAGTCTTGGCAATGCCAAAATTAGAATTGACAATACTAAGCTTAGCATTGGAAAACTGAACAGTAAGTCTTCACAATACTAAATTAACTACTGAGATCCTGAGAGTAGGTCTTGGCAATACTCGATTTAGAATTGTCAACATGTTCAATCAAGCACTGGGAATCTGAGAAGAAGTCTTGGCAATGCTAAATCTATAATTTTCAATACGTACTAAATTCATGACCGGGAATCTGAAAGAAAGGCCTGGCAATGTTCAATTTGCAATTGGCAATGCAATTTAGGATTGGCAATACTAAGTCAAGCACTGGGAACCTGAGAGTACGTCTTGGCAATATTCAATTTTTAATTTGCAAAAAAAAAGCAATGGTGGGAATCTGGCAATACTAAATCTAGAATTGTCAATATACACAAAATTCAGCACTGGGAGTCTGAAAGTAAGGCTTGGCATTTTTCCATTTGGAATTGCCAATGCTAAAATTAGCATTGGGATCTGAGTGTAAGTCTTGACAGTGCTCAATTTAAGTTTAACAATAGTATTGCCGAGACTTACCCTCAGAATCCCGGTACTTCATTTAGTATTATCTTAATCGAGAATTGCCAAGCCTTACACTGCACTCAGATTCCCAGTGCTTCATCTAGTATTGCCAGATCTAAATTTGGTATTGCCAAGACTTACTCTTGCATTCAAAGTACTTCATTTAGCAGTGCCAATGTTTAATTGAGCAGTGCCAACTAAATTGAATATTGCATTCTCAGAATCCCAGTACTTAATTTAGTATTGCCAAGACTTCTTCTCAGATTCCCAGTGCTTGATTTAACATGTTGCCAGTTCTAAATTGAGTATTGCCAAGACTTACTCTCAGAATCCCAGTAGATAATTCAGTATTGCGAAGACTTACTTTTAGTTTCCCAGTGCTAAGCTTAGTATTGCGAACTCTAAATCTAGTATTGCCGAGACATACCCTCAGAATCCCGGTGCTTCATTTAGTATTATCTTAATCGAGAATTGCCAAGCCTTACACTGCACTCAGATTCCCAGTGCTTCATCTAGTATTGCCAGATCTAAATTTGGTATTGCCAAGACTTGCTCTTGCATTCAAAGTACTTCATTTAGCAGTGCCAAGTTTAAATTGAACAGTGCCAAGACTTACACTCAGATTCCCAGTTCTTGATTTAGAAATGCCAATTCTGAGTATATGCTGAAAGTTCCAGATTTGGTACTGCCAAGACTTTCTCTCAGATTCCCTGTGCTTAATTCCACTGGTGGACGAGGTGCCACTTCGAAGTGGCAGAACCAGGCCGAATGTAACTCATGAGCCCATGGCTATGTTGGGCTCAAATGTGGTTGGTCCCCCTTAAGCCATTGTCTGGTTTATTAGGCCAAAAACAGCCTTGAGAACACCAGAAGAACTAGAGGAAAACCAAAGAAACAAAAAAACCCTTGAGAAAACCAAGAAAACTCGAGAAAGCCAAAAACAACAAAGAAACAAACCGGGTTGTGCTGCAAATAGTTTCCAAACCATGATGTTTTGTGTTTCTTTGTTTTTTTGGTTTTCTCGAGTTTTTTTTTGTTGGTTTTCCTCGTTTTTTCCCCCTTTTTTTCCTTCCAACATCTTTTCTCAAGATGTTTCCTTTGCTTGTGCTAGATCAAGTGAAACTGACATGGCTGACCCATGAGAAGACTGCACGCGGTCCCCTGTTCCGTTTTTTTTGTTTTTTTTTTGGGGGGGGGTTCGGCCCATAAACCAAGAGGCAACATGGAGGTCAAGCGGCAAGCAGACGGTGCATTCAGCTTCCACGTGTTTCCTGCAAACCTCTATCAAACAGGATGCACCATATGTTGGATGATTAGGGCTGCCATTTTAGTCCCGTGTCTTGTGTTTTGCGAGCCGGTACTGATTTTGTTATTATGAGCGCCAGATCAAGGTTAATTAGTAGTCTCTTAGGTGATAGCCACCACGGAATGGCAACGGCGCATATGCGCCGTCAATTGACATACGTATGCACGGTCTTTTCGCCCCCGTTTGAGAAGCTTGGCCCGCGGCTTGATGCGTAACATGTCTTGGTTCGCATGCAACCTGTGAGTCGCTTGACCAGGCCATCCGATAAGTTTAGCCTTGAACAGGGGCTGAACATCAAGCGAAGTGATGCTTTCTGCAGTCCAAAGCCGGAAGCTAAGAGGGGTGTTTGGACTTATGGACTTTGCCTCACTTGGGGGGCCCTAGGTCCGATGCTTCGCGCCCCTCCACGCTTTTGAAGATCGACAGTTGGAAGCCACCCACCTTGCTTATTGCACAACAAGCCCAGCCTCCGACTAAAGACATCCATTTTCTCCTGACCAACTGGCTGCCAAAGCTACTGACCATATTTGCTAGTTTGACACGCTTGGAAAGTTACCGCACTTTAAGGCAGGCATCCTCAAAATGCAACCCCTCTATTCATCAGGGCACCCTTCAGCGCCGTAAAGAGCAAACATGCAATTTCATGATACCTTCAAGTGCGTGTGTGTGTGTGTATCATAGCTCCAGAGTTTCTTGATATGTTTGATGTCTCAAGCATGCCATGTGGGCTACTAGGCTTGCAATCTCGGGACTCGGGCCTATGGCAAAATGCCAAGCCGAGAAGCCGAGGAATTGGCACGCTTTCGATGATGACGGGGTCGGCTGCCTTGTGGATTGCTGCCCACAGCTGGAGTCATTGGTCCTGGACAGGGCTGAGCCGCCGGGACAGAGAAAAAGAGAGAGAGAGTGAGAATATCCACTGTGGCTAGAGATGTGTGTCTTTTTAGCCTGTGCGAGTGCGGTTGTCCTCCTTTTTGCAGGTGCCCCTTACTAATCATGAGCACCTCTACTACACAAGGTGCAACAGCCTACAGCTTACACATTTGCACACATGCTACACAAGTACGCACATTCACATCTACAGCTTAGCACATCACATCTCCAGCTGCACATCTTAGTTCCATCAGATTATTACAGGCTTATTTTTCACAACTTCACGGGCACATCATCGCATCTACAGCACCCTCTTCATCACACAGGTACGTCATCAGCACATTATACTCTTTTGATCAAATCTTTTAGCAAGCACATCTTGCTGCAAGCTTGTCCTGCAACGCTCATGAGTGGCACAATTACAGCCAATCATCATCATCATCATCATCATCATCATCATCATCATCATCATCATCATTATCATCATCATCATCATCATCATCATCATCATCATCATCATCATCATCATCATCATCATCATCATCATCATCTTCTCGTTTCAGAGGCACATGCCCCCCAAACTAAAACACGCTGCCGTCGGCATGCCTACGGCTGGGGTTAAGAGCGACCGAGCTGATGGCGTCGCGAGTTGGGCATTGGGCTGTTTGTGCGGCACGTGCAGCACTCTCAAGTTGGGCAGGTCTCATGTTGAAGCCTCGAGTGCGAGGTATTGGACGGATGATGCGGTGCAGCGCATCGTGCTGGGCCTGCATAGCTTGCGTCACCTCCGGGTGAGGGCCTCCCCCATGATGTCGGACAGGGCCCTGCAGGCGTTGGGCTGGGGTCTGTCATATGCCTTTGTGCAAGCATGTTCAATTCACGTGCCCTGCAGTTTGGGCTGCTTGCATGTTGGCCAAGAGATGCCCCGGCACAATATGGACACACGTTGGCCGAGATGCCTCAGTTCCAATGAAAGAAAAGTTTCCAATTCATGGACCAGATGTGATTTGATAGCATGACATTACCACACATCATGTCTAAACAGCAAGTTCTTTGTTACAAAAAGTCAAGCTCATCCATTTGCTCCAAGCCTGCCACATTCAGGAGCTGCAGCAGGCTCAGCAGCTGCAGCTGCTGGAGCTGGAGCCATCCTACTCCATGTCCTCGTGCCTTGGGGGCACGGCGCTTTTGACGCTCGGTGTCGTGAGGGGCCGAAGCCGCTGCCCGTGTTGTAGACCTCGTGGTGCCCGATGGCCTGGCATCGTGGTTAGGGAGGCATGCACACACAACTATAGACGGTCGATTGCAATGCCGCTTGATGAGCAATCAACAAACATACTGAATGGGACCTGCAGTCAACTCTCAGCGACATTCGAGCTGGGCCGGCATTGTTGCAATACGCCCTCGGGCTTTCTTTGCGTGTCTCCTTGTCCCTTCCCTTCACCAATTGTGTCGTTTGCCAGGTTCGAGCCATCCCATTCCATGCCCCTTTGTGGGCCAAGTCCACCCCGTCCATGTTCCACCCCTCCCCTTCCACAAGTGTTTTTTGTTCGCGGTCCAGGATTCTATGATGACCCACATCCCCTTCCACAGCTGTTTTTTTTGGGGGTCCAAGATCCTAAGATGAGTGATCAGGTAACCCTTAATTTGTGCTTGGGATTGGTTTGGATTTGGCTTTGAAGCCCTGGTCCTTGTAGACGGTAACTATGAAAGCCCTCCTCCAATCCAAAGCACCGAGCTCCAAATCACCTTTTGCTTGGGAAACTGAGCCGGTCCAAGTCTTGATGGTCCCAATGGGAGGAACATTTTTTGGGTTTCACCCAGCCAAACCGATCCAAACCAAAGCGAGGTACATGCTGGACCAGCTGAAGGGCCCGGGTTTGGGCCTCGGCCTCGGCATCTGGGCGGCGCCCTGGGCGGCACTGCTGCCGGTGGTCCAGGGACAGGTCGGTCGGTCTCTTCCCATCTCCCGGGTGATGTGAAAAATCCCTTGTGTTGCCAAACCAAAATGCTGATCTTCAAGCTCCGCTGCCTTCCTCCAGCCTTTGATGCCACCAAAATTTGGTTCCCAACCACCCATGTGTCTATTTTGGTGCGCCCGAAAGAAACCGGAAAGACATGCTGAGAGAGACATGCCAGGCGGAGCTCCGATTGCTCCAGGCGCAGCACGAAACGGCTTCGCGCGCGCGGAGTCGGAGTGGGAGCCTCTCGGAGATGTACATAGGCCGGTAAACAGGCCGGCAGGCCAGGCTCTTGATGGGCACCCGACGAGAGGAAGTTCAAAAGTTTGACCTGTTGGCTAGTCAAAGGGAAGCCAAGTTCAAGGGGACCCTGTGGATTGTAATCAGTAAGGGTTTGACAAATCCCAGGTGCCCATCGATGCCTGTGAGATAGGATGGGTGCCAGGCACTCGATCAGGCACTCATGCGCACGCACGGGCGAGCTGGCCCGAAGGTGATGGCTGCGGAATGGCTTGTGCGATGTGCTGGCAAAGGATGGCGGGTGGCATGTGGCTGAAATGAGAAGCACATAGCTACACTTTGCTCATTTGTTGGTTGCCTGGATGATGATGGCTGCAGGCACACGAAAATACTAGTGCAAGGTTTGCACGTGTAGCCGCTATGCGTTTGACTGACTCAGCCATGAGATTACGCAGCCACTTGCCACCCCTGCACAGGTCAGCAACTGTCCATTTGGAGTTCTTGTTCGCGCTTGTGATTGCCCTGTGGGTGTTTGAGCTGGACGCAAGTTAAGAACAGGAAGCGCGGCTGGCCTGCGTGGTAGACAGCCAACTCATTCTGCATATCCTAAGTGCAGCTTCTGCATTTACGAGCCTTACAAACAACTTCTGGATACTTCCGGCATTTGAGGTTTCAGGGGAAGCGGGCCTCACGGGTTTGCTGCGTGATTTTGGGGATGTGCGTCCGGGACTTTCACCAAGAGGGGCAAAGCCTCGTAGCCAACGTAGTGGTAAGCATGATGGCGCAGACCATATGATCCCGGAATACCCGAAGGGGCCAAGCAGAATCCGAAATGTCGGCGTTTGTAGCTGGGTGTTTGATATTGTTTGATGCTTGAGGTCTTCAGCGGGCACCAGCCCCACGGCGAGAGCCCAACTGTAGTGCGACATGTCCGCACTGGCCTGCTGGTCATCACGGCAGACACCTCGCGCCTCGGGCTTCAACAGAGCATGGTGCAGAGGATTCGCTGAGCTCGGGGGGCTCAGTTGTCTCCACTTGTTGTTCACTTTGATAATATGGACAACTCTTTGGGATCCATGCTGTTGGAGCAGGGAGGAGGTGACATTTTTAGAGTGCAAGGAAGCCACCGCTAAACTGCTGTGGGCTTGGGCGTTTCAGTTGCCGCTTTCTCATCTAAGTACTCGCGACTTGCCTGCGTAAAATTCATGACATCAGGACTTTGGGTGTGGCAAACAGGTGTATTTGCAGGGGCCAACCTCAAAAGCGAGCCACTGGGCCACTGGCCGTGGCCCGCCAGTCGCCAGTGGCCGATTGGCATTGGGTGATGCTTCAAGTTCGAAGTGGTTCGTCACAAGGTGAATCTGGCAGAAGTGGAGAGGCGATTGTGTGAAGCAGATTTGCCTTTTCGGGGATGGTGGACAGAAGGGTGGCCACAGTGATGGGCTTGGCGCGCTCAGGTTTTCCAACCTGTCGGCGGCCACCTCAGAGGGCTTGGCTTGGAACCTTGCATGTGGTTCCACAAGAGGCTTCTTGAAGTTGCTCAGGCGCTGAAGCTATTCAACCAGGCCAACAACCGTGGGGAAGTCGTCACAGTTGTGCGCCTTGGAGCGATGTAGGTTTCGTTGTGGTCAAATTTGGGTGCTCCATAGGCAAAGTCACATTGCGGATGCTGGTGAAATTCGAGTCTCAAGGCTTGCCGATGGCATCATTCCATCCTCGCAAAATCAACCATCTCCTCATCTTGCTGGTCCTCAGTAGGGAATGAGGGAATGACCCCTGTAAACCATCCCCTCTGGTTTCCTTCTCCCCAAACGGTGCATTCTCAACACCCGGACTCGGTCATTCCCGAATGTTGACCCCATATACATCAACCCCAGTTCATCTATTGGAGGGGTGATCCCATCCAAAAGTGCTTCCCCAATACACCGATCTGACACCCCCTAGGAACTGGGGTTGATGAACATGGGGTCATCCCCTATGGCACTATCTCAGCCTTGGATCCGACGGTCCGAGGCGCTTGCGGGGCAACGAGGTCCAGCTGGAGGCGCTCCGACTTTGTTGGCCCAAGAGGTCGCAAGAAGCACAGAGCGGTTGCAGCCCTGTCCGATATCGGGGTGGGGCAAAACCCCGTGCTCAGCAAAGCAAAAGACATTTGGGTGCCTCTCTCTCTCTCTCTTTTTTCTCAGGGTACCCTTTTTGGTGGTTGTAAATAAAGGGAAACCAACAGGAAAACCACCATTTTGGAGGGGTCCCTTTGTGGCAAAGAGGCACTTGTCATGCTCAACTCGTTTGCAGGGAGTTCTCCGGGATGGCTCACCACATGGCTGCCGGTTGCACTGCGACCCAACCAAGGACCCGCGAATTGAATGAACCGGCGAGCGCTTGCATTTGAAATGTTCCATGCTCGCTCTGCCTTGCTAGGACAAGATGCCCGATGCACTGGCGCAAATCTCAGTGAAAATGTTACAATTTGAAGACAGGTCTTTTGAGCAGTTGAGTTCTTTTGTGCTTGATGGGCAGCTTTCCTCCTGGAAGGTCGGCTGTCAGCTCAACGATGGCTCTTGGGTCAAGACTGCCACCTGGCTGCAAGCTGCATGGCATCCACCGGCAGTCGTCGACTGGAGAAGCATTCAGGTCATGGAAGACGGCAGGGTGCTCGCAGCTCTTGGCAAAAGGTTTCAGGCGGGCATGGGGCTGGTGTGTTGGTGCTGATGTGAAGTGTTGCCTGTTTGTTTGTTGCTGGCTTGCTTGTTTGTCACTCCGTTAGGCTGATGCAGAGAGAGAGAGAGAGAGAGAGAGAGAGAGAGAGAGAGAGAGTCACACGGGGAAGGGAGGGGGGGTCCATATTTCTGATCCCTACATTTCTCATGCTTTTTGTTGGTCTCGGCGGCAGGTCAATGTGCAGACCATGCATCCCGGGAAGGCATGTCTCATGCTAAAGTCTGCAGCTTTTCCGCACGAAAGAGTTAGCATTTCAAAAGCCGCATGCTCGGCAGCAATCGAAGTGAGCAGAAAGCTAAGGTGTATGCAGATGAGCGCCTGCATGTCAGCCTCAAGAACCTTAGTGTGCCAAGCCTGCGATATGGCTGCTGAATCGATCCGGAATGCACTCTACTCAACGCAACAAGAATGATTTATGCAGGAGGCTTGGGTTGCTGGAAAGTTTTGGTTTGACCCAAGCACAAAAGGTTAGCAGAAACAGTTGCTTGGTCAAGGCGCGCAGGAAGTAACTTACAGGAACAAAATGTGAAGCAGTCCCAATTGTTCGCACTGCGTATTTGCAGTAGTTTGCCAGCTGCAGCTGATTTCAAAGATTTTGCTTTCAGGCAGGTGATGTTTGGATGTTCCTTTCAGCAACCCTGGCCCAAAGAGTACAAACCAAAAATTCCTGTGATTTTGGGGGAGTCTCCTTCAAGCAGCCCCAGACGCGCAGCTCCAGATGCGCAGCTCCCAGAACATCCCAGAACCAAACCGGCAAGCCGGCGGCGCTCTGAGGCGGAGTGGCTCCTGGAATCTCAGCTGGAAGTTCAGCTCTGCCCCACGGACGGCATGGAAGTTCAGAGCTTGCCGGGAGGCCCGAAAGCACGCGGCAGGCTGTGTGCGGGCTTTTGCCCCTGTTGAAGTTCATGCGATGGACCAACATCCAGACAGCTGTTGGTGCAGCTCCTTTTTGCGCTGTTGCTGCTCTTTATTTCTTGACCAAGCGTTCTCGATGGCAGTGCATGCAGGGGGGGGCCCTTCAGTGAACCAGCGCACGGGTTTCCATGCGCCTGTGCATCCGCTGAATCCGAATTGAGGTCCCATGCCATGCTCTTCAAGCCGGAGGCCGGCACTGAAGGGTCAAGTCTCCTTTGTCTCTTGGCGTTAGCCGCGCAGCGTTGCCCTAAAGTGGGCTAAATGACCAGGGGAGAACGGATCGGATCACGTCATCCGGATCCGTGAAGGGTGCTTGTGGTGACAGAGAGGTTGACACGCTGCGCCCGTGCAGGAGTTCATGTCTGCTGAGACATACATCTTTGATGGTCACGGTGCTTCTGGCATGTTTGGCAGTAGCTTGCAACTGCATCATAATTCATAATTTGGGGCAGAACAAATTCGAAGCTACACGTGTCTTCTCCATGGGTCACATAACCGAGAGCTCAGCCAAAGTTAGCCGTATCTTACCTGAGCGCGAAGGGCGTGGCTTCTGCCGCTTGCGGGAATACCGGAATTCCTCGGACAGGCACCCTCTGGGGCGTCAGAGGTGTGCAACACGGCCTCACCAACCAGGATCTGGAGCAGCAGGTGATCGCCAAGGAGTCTTGGCAGCGTGGTCCGTTTTGGGCATGCTTCACGTTGGGCTTGTTGTTTGGGACTTGTGTCTGTTCGTTAGGATCTTGGCATGCAGTAAGGTGTGCTGTGCCCTGAGTTGTTCCCAAGCCGGCTGTGGCTGGAGAAGTTCTTGATTGACTTAACATTGTCCCTGCCTCTTCTCCTGAGGCACCATTCTGGCTCCCTGGTATCGGATGTTTCGCTTGATTAGACCCTGGGGACCGTTTTTTGGCCTTTCGGACCAGCTTGCGACATGCGTAAGCTGACTTCACGATACATGTTCTGACTACCAACCCCTGGGTGTAGGTCTAGCTTGGGGTCAAAAAGTGGAGCCCTGGTTCTTGCACTGGCACTGATGCCCTCGACAAACTGTGGGGTGTTCTTCTTGAATATGTTCGTCGCCCTTATGTGTCAGTTGCACTTCGTAGGTTTTTGCCCCAATTCCTGTTGTTGCAAAGCAGACGCACTTCCTGCAGAAACCGGACGCTAACTGCCATGAGCAGACAGAAGGGGCTTAAAGATATCAAATAACCTCGCCAGGGCTCTTGCTGTCAGCCCGTGCTGTTCCGGAGCATTCCCTGATGCTGGTTGGCTTGAGGTGAACAGCCTGATCGCTGCCGCTTGGCAGAGATGAAGCCTCCTCGACACGATCCCCAAGCACAGACTTGGACAGGGTGACATGCAGTCTTTGCAGAGTGCGGATGAATCACATAGCGGTGGCCAGGGCAGCTAAGACGTAAACTTC
Source organism: Effrenium voratum (assembly GCA_963377175.1). Classification (NCBI taxonomy): domain Eukaryota; class Dinophyceae; order Suessiales; family Symbiodiniaceae; genus Effrenium; species Effrenium voratum. The sequence continues at coordinate 272,185 of CAUJNA010003294.1, read as the reverse complement.
CTAAGCCAGGATAGGATGCAAGTTCCTTTGCTGAAATTTCGAGGTGGGGGGGGTGGGTGGGGGGGTGGGTGGGCGCGTTGAGTGTTCCAATTCACACTACCAAAGTTAGACCCAACTGGCTCTGCTCATCCTTTGGATCTTTTTCCGAAGGCTGGGAAGCGAGTGCTGTTTGCCACCAACGACTCCAACTACTCCCGGAGGATGTATGTGGACAGGCGAGGGCAAGGCCAATGAATTCACCAGCGGAGTGTCCAATGATGTCCAGATTTTTGGACTGGATGGTGCTGTCCGCGTTGTGCAGTCGGGTGCAAGCACCTGCCGTGGGGAAACATACGAACAAAAAGCTGCAACACGCAGCAGCTTCACGCTGGGCTGCTACGCCCGCAGGTTGCTGCAGAACGGCATCCAGCTGTGCGATGACGACGAGATGTCCCGCAGACAGGCGAAGCAAAAGGCCGGACACAGCTTCAGAGCTGGGGATGGCAGTCCCCGTGTGACACTTTCCTGGCTCTTGTTCAAAAATGGACATGTTAGGGCTAATCCAATGCCGTGCCGTTGTGAAAGCATATTGTAAGAGAAAGTGCCCGCGCGCATGGAGCGCAGCAGTCTAGAGTTTGGCCACCACCGAATTTCCTGCATGAGTCAGTCTCAAGTCATGTCAGGGCATTGGGCATCGTGGCCAGGTCGTCACTGCCTCCTTTACCTGCGCCTGGTTTCTCAAGAAGGCGCCGGAAATTGCCCTGGTCACAGACTTTTTGCCCTGCTATGGCCATGAAGGGGGTTTGGAGAGGGCATTGCCACTGGGTGGAGCATGCCACTCCTAACTAGAACATGAGTCAGGCGGAGGCAAAGGTCGCTCGTGGCTCGTGCGCGGACATTTTCAAGGCGTCGACCTCCGCGGCGCAGGCTCTGATAAGACGACCTTTTGTCCTTTGCTCCCACCTGGGCTTACTGGAGGAGCTGAAGGAAGCAGGCCTGAGGATTGAATTGAGCTTTCCAGGAAGCAGCGGGCCGCCCCCATTGCTCTCCCATTCCAAGTAGCTAGGCCCCCAATTTTGTTGTGATGAGCCCCTTCATGACTGGAGCAGATCTTGCTGAGCGAACGTATGGACTGCACAGAAGCTATTCGCAGAGTTTCATAGCTACACATCAATGCAGAGAGGACGCGCCGAATGTTTCACAAAGGTATGTCCAGCTAGGACGATATTTAGCCCACCTCAATTGGTCGGGGTTTCTTCTGGGCTAGCCGTAGGTATCACAGACTACGTGGCGGCTCGGGCTGACATAGCATCAGTTTTCAGATGCAAGGCATCGCAAGGCGATACGAGAGGCAGGCAGTATTGCTGACAAGCGTCATGCCCGCAGTCTCCATTTTCCCACCTTTTGCTTGAGCACGCCCTGTTACGTGTGTGTGTGTGTGCGCGTGTGAGTGGATTGCTGTGGATAGCTTACCTGCCGTGCACCCGCCATTTGCTTTGCAAAATCTCGTCACCAGATCGGACATTTGAGCCGGGTGGCAAACCCAGGCTACGATCGATGAGTACGGGACCCCCAAGCAGGAGTTCTTCGCTCCGGCGGAAGCCTCACGAGTTCGCGAGTCGTTTTCTTTGGGTTTTTCTCATGGGTTTGCCTCGGGGTTCGGAGCCTGTACACTTACCAAAATTTCCCGAAACCAAGAACATATTTGAGTTGGTCAGATATATTCTTCACTCAAAGCCATCGGAAGGCCTGAAAACTGCTGAGCAGACACATCATGTACCCTTTGTTGACGGCTCACACGGCGGGAAAAGATGTGTGGCTCACCGACAGCTGCAGCCAAGGTGACCAAAGATAATGTCACCAGACTAGCAACTCAGCAGCATGGACAGGTCTCTTTGCTTGGCGCAACTTAGTCCGAAAGCACCGACGACCGCCCCTTTGACCTGACCCTTCATTGTTGATGTATTTGTATTTTGTTATCGCCGCTTGGGCCTCATGAATCTGCGTGAAACGGTGTCTAGGGCCTCTTGAATCTGCTTTTGTTAGCTGCATTGTTCTTGGCCCCAGGTTCATCAGTCGAAGGATGTGGATGCCATCGTTGCAGCCTGGCACTGTCACTGCTTGTTTCATTTGCATGGCATATCGTTTTGTTCCATCGTTTGAGCTTTCTGAGTCATAACGATCTTGTCCCGCTTGCGTGTGTCCCCATGCCAGCAGCCCTGGAACATTTACCATTCAGACTGGGGAATGGAGCCACGTAATTCCCAGGGCAAGTTGCTGGATAAAGCACTAATTGCGGTCAGCCGCGGAATCCTTGGCCGTACGCAGTTGTTTCATGGAGGCCAGGGTCACAGAGGGGATTCCTTGAAGCCGCATAGCGCTCATTGTGGGCCATCTTCTGTCCACATCATGGAACGGGCATGGTGGTTACGGGCCAGTTGTTGAGTTGCCATGCGGAGCGGAACTAATCATGCTGGCCGTATGATTGGGCTGCGCTTTTCGTCGGTCATGTGGCCCATTGCAAGGGAGCACTTTGAATATTTCATATTCTATCCCATGGTTGCGAATCTGCAAAGCATAGTATGCCTTACACGCAGCGGCAGCACTTTGCGATGCATTCAAAGTATCGACTCGCTACCTTCAGCGGGCCAGCTGGATTGATAGTTGCTGCGGTTGTTTGGCAGGTTGCGCCGGTTCAGCCGGCTGTCTGAAAGTGCAACAAGTAACCCACAAGTGCAAGCTGCTCTCATGAAAGTGACCTGAGGTCGGCTGGGACCAGCAGCTGACAGCCCTCAAAGTCGCCGTGGCCGCGGCCTTCCTAAAGTGGAGCCGTGATGGCGTGCCTTCGGCATGCAGGTTTTGACTTCTCAGCCTCAGCCTGCCTTGGGCCTCCAGGGGGTTTGGAGGCAGTTTGAGGGAAGGCCTCTTTCTGTCCACTCTGGGCCCAGCTCGCTGGACTGAGATGTCGCTTTGGGCGTGGGCAGCGGCTGTGCTTGCTTATGGGCACCGATGGCTGGCAGCCAAGGCTGAAGAAGGGCAGAATGTCATGCAGATAGTGATGCTTGGCAGCAGTCTTGCTCGTGTGATTCTGCAAATGTCTTGTGGCTCTCTTGGCTTGTTTGAGATGCAACCAGGCCAGGTTGGCCTGTGTCATCTTGCTCAGGCAGTGCTCCTCAGATCACGCTGGCGTGACCTGGTCCTGATTCATGCGGACTCTCCTGCGAATTGCGTGCTGAAAACCTGACACGTCCCTTGGAAGATTGAGCCGCAGGTCCTTGGCGTCACCGCCGAAGATTTTTTGCCTGGCCGGCAGTGGGCGAATCGCAGCATCCCAGCGGCTACTTGAATCGACAGCGTGACCGCGGGCTCGGCATACAGCCAGGCTCTGAAAGCTAAGGTTGGCAACGGCACCATGAGCCAGATGATTTGCGCCTCCGTGGGCAGGGATATCAAGGCAGGGTGTGGTGGAGAGGGGGTGGGTCTTCTGCTGTTGCTGCTGATGATGCTGCTGACGATGTTGTCGATGACGACGACGACGACGAGGATGAGGATGAGGATGAGGATGAGGATGAGGATGAGGACGACGACGAGGATGAGGATGAGGATGAGGATGAGGATGAGGATGAGGATGAGGATGAGGATGATGATGATGATGATGATGATGATGATGATGATGATGATGAACTTTCCGGCCGTGCAGCAGCCAGACTGGAGCACCTTGGCTCGGCTGCGCAGGCCATCGACGTGGGGAAGCCCTCGGAGGTGCTGATTGAGGCGCTGAAGCGGCCGGTGGAGGAGGAGGGCTATGGCCACTTGGCTGTCGGACTGGGGCGCTTTGCGACGAAGATGAGCGCGTCCTAAAAACCCGGGTGGATGAAGGTTAGTAGGGGAAAATCCCATGCATAAATAGGTTCAGACGCCTTCTTCATTCTGTACATGAGTATGACTCAGATGGTTTTCGCTACTTCCCAATTCGTTTGCTTTTCTACTGCTCTTCGTCTCAATTGATGTACGTTTGCTGCCTGGTGATTCTGGTGCTTCCCAGATGCTGACCAACTGCTTTTCCAATTTCATTGAGGGGCAATTTTTGGGATGTACCCTTTGAGACATGTAATCAACAACTTTCCCCCAAAAGAAAGAGTCCCAATCGCTTGCCAAGTGGATTAGGCCACAAGACTTACAAAAGGGCTCGGGGGGCCCTTGAGAAAGGAACAGGGTTTTTGAGAACTATCATGCAGCCTGTTGATGGGATTTGACGGGACGGTTGATAAAGCAAGGATGGGCATCTACAACTTGCACTTCAGGAGCACAAGCGAAAGAAGTGTTTTCTATTTTGCTGTCACCGGTTGACGTGAGGCAGGAGAGCAAACAGATGGCTGAGCAACACCTGAAGGCGTCACGATCCTCATCGCCAAGCTAAAACACTCGTGTCATAGGCGTGCAAAGGCCACGTTTTTTCTCAGTTCTATTCTGAGGTTTGCGCGCGTTTAAGTGTATGGACTGTGGCAGGTGCCGCTTGCGTCTCAGGGTTCGCCGGACATTGTTGAAAGTGATGTTGAGGAGTAGGCAGGCAAGCCTTTGAACAAGAAGCCCTTCAAGCAAGCGCTCAGCCAATCAAGTGCCCAAGTCCATGAAAGAAGCATGGTATCAAGTTGTTTTAGTAAACATTTAAGTCCTTGTGCACAAGTTCAAGCTGTTTATGGGTTGTGGGGTCGTGGTTTATGGTGCTGACCAGGGCTGCGACAAATTGGGTTTGAACCCGAGGAGTGCATTTGGACAAGGCAGTGATGGCCACTTGGCTTCATAGGGCCGAGGGTCGGGGTCGCTCCTTGCCATCCCAGGTGGAACAGGGAGTCCCTGGTTTTGTCCTGTGCATCCAGCTGTTCAGACATTGCTTTTTGGGACGGAGTCTTTGGAGGTGAAACCTTGTGCGCGCATGGCCTGTTGCCGTTAAGTTGTGTTGGCGTTGAAGCCTTGAGTTCCCTGAGCACGCCTGAAAAGATGCAGGTTGAGTCGTGTGATTTGTTGGCTTTTGACAGGCATATCATGGAGTTTGCCTGGGCTTTGCAAGAGGCTTGTCCACCGTGTGCTCACAACGATTGAGCAAGAAATGTGTGGCGTGTCTCAGGTTGGTGACACCTTGGACACTGACATCGAGCTTGCCGTGCGCAGCGGCATGCGCTCCTTATTGGTGCTCAGCACCTCGGCAACTGCAGCATCTATGCATGTCGCGGTGCAGCGGTGGCCAAGGTGGCGTCACCAGCCTAAGTGACCTCGAGAAGCTGAGAGAGACCACGCGGTTTCCCACTTGGGTGGTGGACAGCCTGGCAGACATCTAGCTTAGCAAGGCTTGGGCGCCAGGATGCGCCAGGCCCGACCATCTGCACTGCTGTTTGGAGGTCGCCAAGGCAAGCTGATGCGTGGGCTGTTTAAATCCTTTGAAGAGGTTAGTTCAGCCATTTAAGAATCGGCGACCTCCGCTCTCTGCTCGGATTTAGATGCATGCAGCATTCGTCCGTCCACAGCAGGTTCCAAACAGCCAGCCCTCAAATGATATCTCGTTTGTTATGGGGGATGTGCAGAAGTTAATGCGATGGCAATAGAGCTAAGCTCTTAGTGTGCCAAGCAAGCGTCTCTTGAAAGACCTGGAGAAGAACACGCGTGTTGCGATGGAAGATGGATGGTCCGGCAGATGGGTTGACAGCACAGTCACTTGGTGTAATGTCGTGAGCCTTGCTGCAGCTCATCATGCCGATGCCTTTGCCCAGGTCATTTCGCTTGGGCGAGATTGAGCATCTGCCTGTCGGCCCTGTCCCCATGACATCTAGGGCGGCAAAGGGTTCGAGTAATTCAGTACTGGGATGCACTTTGGACAGGTTCCAGCGGTCGCGTCCTAGTTCAAGAGTTTCTGCTTGGGCAGTCTCAGGGGATGGAGTGGTGAACTGCCTCATCTCGAACTGCGTCAGTGGCTCAATGCATGCCACTACCAACTGGTAGCCTTGCACAATCTGTGCCGCGGTCGACCACGCCGGTTGAAGGTGATCAACTTGTCCCCGGACAAGCTGGGCGCCCGGGAACACCCTGAATTGCGGCTCAGTCACCAGAGTGGCCTGGTGTGTTGGTCCATGTCCCAAGGCCGCAAGTTTATCGTGAGATGAATCGCGCCAAAGACCCAGAGCACTGGCTCGAGAGGCTCAAAGCCATGCTCAAAGCCGTTCAGGTTCTGGCGCCGGGAGGCCGTGTCTCCATCTCAGATGTGCTTCGCCCCTGTCTCAGGAATGAGGGTCTGAAGGCACGTCCAGCAGTCCGCTCAGCAGCCCGCAAGGGCTCGTGTTTTGTCCCAGGTCTCAGCGACATCCCGTCAGAGCTGCAGACCGCCCAGAGCTATAGTTGCTGAGCCAGAGCCCCAGGCATGAAGATGCTTGAGCACACATGCCCACCCAGAACGTGCCATAAATAGTTACAACACCCTGTCTCGGTCAAGCAGCGTATGCTTGGTGTTGGGTTGACGCAGGCTGGCCATGCACCCGCTCAGGTTGCAGGAGCTTCCGCTGAAGATGAGATGTGCCGGGCTCAGCAAGACGCTGTGAGGGCTTTGCAAAGATTGGGATAGTTTTCACGAATGGCATTCACTGAAGGATCCGGGATCCCTTGTCTTGATACTTTCCCACACGCATGATCGTGACGGCCATCAGCAGCAAGGGACCCAAAGCCAGGGAGGATCGCCCGTACCAGGCGTGCCATGCTGACTGATGCTGGGCATGGCACTCAGATTTGGCATGTCATCTGTCACTTGGAGTGATGTCAATGATCGGCCGAGCATCGGAGCTCTTCTCTTTGCTTTTGCCAGGCCACTGGTTTGGCAATCGCTGAGTGGGAGTTGCACTGTGCGAGGTTCACTGACATTCAGATCCAGATCAAGGAGAATGCATCGGTTTGCGGCCCAGAGGCAAGACTTTAGCGTGCGCTAGGGGCTGCTTGGAGGTAATTTGGCTGGCGGGGTTAGCCTTCCAAACATTCCTTTTGATCCTTTCGTGCATCGATGCATGGACGACTTGCAGTCAACATAGTCAACAACAATGGCTTCTTCCGTGGATCCCTTGAGCCAACTGAAGCAGTGCAATTGAACACGGCTGCCGGGTTGCTGGGAGTCAGCGCCCACCAAGGATGTCATCAAGGACTGGATCCCTGGGTCTGGTGCTTGCATCTTAGCCTGGGAAGTGTGGAAAGTGGGAAGTGTGGCAAGTGGAAGCACTCATGAAGGGGCATGCTTGGCACCGACACTGCTCAATACCACTAGCATGCCCGAACACGCTGCAGGATACACTGGACATGAGCTGGGGTACTACTCATGCTGGCTGCTACTCATGCTGGGATAGAGCTTTTTAGACGCAACATGCTTGGCATGCCAAGCTGCACGCGGCAAGTCAAACGCATGCATCCTATTGGATGCCTCTCGGACAAAGTGGCCCACGAACTTGGTCCGAGAGCCTAAGGCCGAGAAGTACGTCACCAGTGCCTATGTTACAGCTACGAAGCGCGGCCGGGCTATGCGTGACGATGCCGAGCCCTAAGGAAATACATCAATTGCATCCATGTTGATGCTTTTGATTGTCAAGTTTTTTTGTTTTTCTCAGGAGGCAGGCATTTCAATGTGTTACAGCTCGGCTTGAGCTTGCCTTTGTGGATCTTCCTGAGGTCCGGCAGAGTGGCCAAGCCTGTTGTGCCAGGGGCCAAAAGGGGCGCATGTCCAGTGTCAGGAACCTGGCAAAACTTCCTTTTGGCGTAGGGGCAAGCCAGGAGATGCCCCGGCAAAAGAAACAAAGTGGGAGTGCGGCAAGTCAAAGGGCTCCTCCATTTGGCTTCTGAGAAGTCAAGTTTGGGTTTCAGGCGCCTGCGGTGCCTCTGGCTGGTGGCTCTTGCGGACCAGGTGCCGGCGGCCCAGTTCTGCCTGGAGGCACCAGGCATGTGCCACGTTGCTCACCTGGAAACAGCCTAGGCCTGAGGCTAATGGACGACTTCTGGGCAGCCGGGCGCTTGGAAGGGCTTGGGCAAACGAGAAGCTTGGGTGCCCAAACGCGTTGAGGGTGGAACAATGCAAGCCTTGCATGCTTGCTCTCTATCTAGACTCATTCTAGACTCTGTCATGCGTGTATCTTGGTGTCTGAGCGCAAGTCTGTGCTGCACAGAAACGTTGCGGCTACAAGCATCGCACATCCACAGTCAGTGACTGGATCGAGCGGCCGAGGTTGCTTGGAAGTCGTGTCTGATGCCGGGATGCCACATCGCCATTTGCTCCTTTCCTCTTTTTGTTCCTCAGTTTGTTTGGACAAGCTCTATGGATGACTTTGTTGCATGGGAGTTTGTCCGGCCAGTGGGCAATGGCGATGTGGTGTCCACGCCCGCCCACAACTCTTGCGGCCTGGCGCTCAGAGAACAATTGTTTGGAATGGGGAGGTTTTTTTTTTGGGGGTTTCAGGCCAAGTCAACGCAGGGCGTGTCATGCCTAAACTTGCAAGGGTCCAAGCAATCTCGGTCCCAAAAATTAAATACTTACGAACGCAGCATAGCGTAGAATACATTATGCAAATATGAACCCCTGTGTCTGTGTGTGTGCGCTGGCAGCCACGGGTGTTAGGCAGTTGCTGAGTTGCGAGCAGGTGGCCCCCAATGCATCATGAAAGCACGCGCGCACACAAACCGTCTCGGTCGCAGGATGGATGAAGCCGCGTCGGCAGTGCCGGGCGTGCTGACACTTCGCAAAGAGGTTGTTTTGGGGCAGTTCATCGTGGGACCCAAATGTGTAGAACATTTTAGAACTTTAAAGCCTTATGGCAGGCGACGGTTTTGCGGGTGACGAGAGGAAGACTTTTGGAATCTTTTGGACTTATTTGCTTGGCTGTGTCAGCGTTTCTGCGGCTGCCGCTGCATGAGTTTTTTGGCCGTGGAATCGGCTGCGAACTGGATGTGATTTGGAAATTGTTGGCGGAAAGGACGTCTCTTGCGCTTTTTTTCCAGTCAGAAGCACGAGGCGTTTGATAAGGCTTCCTGCTGCTGATGAAGCCTTGGGCACCATGTCGTGCCCAAAGATGCTGACACACAGTGGGAGCCGCGCAATGCCCGTGGTTCCAAGAAGTAGGTTACGATAGGTTATGCCAAGAGTGGCCAAAAGCCCAAGGCTCATGCAGGGGTTGCGTCATTTCAGTTCAAGATGCCAGCACACCGTAAAAGCACCAGAAGCTTCCCCTGCTGCCCAAACAGGCCTTTGTTTTTTTCTTAGCTGACAGCTCGCATGGTGAGGATTTCCGGAGGGGCGAGACAGCAACCCTTCCTCACCTCTTCCCATGCGGGTGATTACACTCGCCTTGTGCCAAGTCAGGTGCCGACCCATCTTGGTCGCCTGAAGGACCGTAGTTTCCGCCCGCAGGGCTGCTGCACTCAAGGCGCGACGTGCCCCCGCGCGTGACAACGGGTGAAAAAGGCACCGGTTCCACCGCAGCACATGAGAAAAGGTTTTGTCGCAAAAGATCATCAACAGGTGCATCAGCCACTGCATCAGGCATTGTCACGTTGCTTGGCTCAGCGTAGGGTCACGAAACATGCTTGCAAATTGCATCGTGTCTGCAGGGCCCACTTTTGATGAGTGTGCTAGCGGAACTCATCTGTTGCGGGGCCCAGATGAGAGTTCTGAGGCTGCATGGCAAAGCAGCAGACGCAAACACAAGAAGGGCCTGACAGCACCAACAAGATGTACAAGCACGGCAGGCTGGCACCATAAGACCAAAGCTTCCATGAGGTGAGTTGCTGTCCAACCAGGAAGACAGCGTGTATTGCTGAAATCTCGGGGCCAGAATGCTGGTTTCAGCACGGATTGGAAGACCTGTACACCTTGAACTGCGTTGCTCGTGTGCTCGTGCTTTGGCCTGGCCATGGCATCGACAGAAGCGCGAGCTGTGCCTTGGTCGAAGCTGATCATCGGGGTAGTGAGCTGCTGTTGTTGTTTGCTTGTTACTTGTGGCTTGTTGCTTGGTCCTTGCCGTTGGTTGCCCTTGGTTGAGTCGATGATCACGGCAGACAGTTTCGCCTGCGAACAGACTTGTCGCACTTAAAGGGTGGCTGCCAAAGGGTCCGCAGTGGTTGTTATTGGTTGTTGGTTGTTGGTTGTTGTTGCTTGCTTGCTTGCGTGCTTGCGTGCTTGCTTGCTTGCTTGGTTGCTTGGTTGCTTGGTTGCTTGGTTGCTTGGTTGCTTGGTTGGTTGGTTGGTTGCTTGTTGCTTGCTTGCTTGCTTGCTTGCTTGCTTGCTTGCTTGCTTGGTTGGTTGGTTGGTTGGTTGGTTGGTGTGGGTGGGTGGGTGGGTGGGGTAGGTTGTTTGGATGTTTGGATGTTTGGATGTTTGGATGCTTGCTTGCTTGCTTGCTTGCTTGCTTGCTTGCTTGCTTGCTTTGTTTGTTTGTTTGTTTGTTTGTTTGTTTGTTTGTTTGTTTGTTTGTTTGTTTGTTTGTTTGTTTGTTTGTTTGTTTGTTTGTTTGTGTGTGTGTGTGTGTGTGTGTGTGTGTGTGTGTGTGTGTTTGTCAGCCTTTCTGTTTTCTGGTGGGTCTGATTATTCGCTTGTTTGTTTCCTGTTGGTATTCATTTGTTTGTTCTCGATATGTTTGTTTGTTTTGTTCGTTGGTTTGTTGGTGTTGCTGCTAGCTTGCTTGTTTAGCTTGCTTGTTGATCTTGTGTGTGTTGCTCATAGGATGGGTTGCAGCTCTTCGCACAGAAAGTATGCAGCAGCCCCAGCCATCGCTCTTGTTTTTGTAGCTTGCATGACAGACGCGGACAGCCCGATTCCTGTAATTGGATTGTAATGGTTTTGCGCTGTGGCACACCTTTGACGGCACTGCAAAGTCTGCAGGCAGCGACGTGCAGGGCTTAGCGCAGAGCGGTGCTCACGAAGAGGGACCAGAGACGCTTGTGATTTGAGCAAGCCTAGGCCGGACGCGCCAATCCAGCCCGCACATGCGGGGGCGCCCAGATGCATAGGCCGCCTATGGCCATCGCAGGCGCTTAAGCTTTGGGCTTGGCTCCTCGCCAGGCGATGTTTTTGTTTTCGTTTGGGGGAGGTATCGCCAGCAGAGGTGAGTCAGATGAATCGCAAAGTTTGGTTTTAGCTACGGCGCCAGAAGCTTGAAGCATTCAGGTTGACGCAGGCAGGCGCCCGCGGCGGTCGAAGCCTGAACGGCCCATCCATTTTTTTCAGACCCATCAGACTGTTGTTTGGTTTTGGTTTGTGCATTGATGTATCTTCCCCAGAATTAGCTCCCTTTTTGTTTTTTGCTTTTTTGGGGTCGCTTTGTTTTCCAGTAGCCAGGCAAAAAGAGTTTTTTCTTGCTGGGGTCCTAATTCCAGACTAGGTATTTGCTGAGACGGCAGCCAATCAGTTGTGAACAACGCTCCCTTGCAGCTTGTATGTTGCCTATATGGTCTCCCTGATCAAAGATGAAAGCCAGTCGGCTGCGAGAATCAAATTACCACTGGCAGACGGAGCAAGGCATGCTCGTGCTATGATCAAAAGGATTAGTGGGTGTGGTCATGAATCATCACGGGGTTGAGATGCCGGCAGTGGGATGCCTTTTCAGACAAACATGCACATGGGCTCCATGCGTTCCCCGGACCGCGACGGGCCGAAAGGGATTTTGACCATGCTTCCGCCCCTGCAAGGGCCGAAAGAAGCTGGGGCCCAAGATGAGCCCATGCATTCTCACAAATGTGTTGCTCATTCTTGGCTTCAGAAGGAGGCTGTGTGAGCAACATGCTTGGATTGTTGAGTTGCCTTAAGGCACAGCAGTCTGTGCGGGGGGTTCAAAAAAAGGAAGGTGCCAGCTTTTGCCCAAGCGGTGGCCCAGCAAGTTGTGAGTTTCCGTCACTGATTTTCCGCCATAGTTGATGTAAACAGCGTGATTAATGATGTATCCGCGCCACATTTGCTTGGTTTGCCAGAGGCGGAAGCTTGCAAGGTCGGAGCCACATTCAAGTATGTTACGATACACTTCAAGCAAGCCTAATTGTGCGGAATCCAACAGGTGAAATCTGACAAGGCAGCTGCTTTTCGCTGGCAAACCCTTTCATGTCCTCTGGGCATTGGACCGCATGTAGAGGTCGATGCATGGGACCTCCCGGAAGAGGCAGGCGGAAACTAGCTTTCTGTGCGTGGCTTGGGGGCACAGGGTTGGTGCATTGGGACTCGTGTGGGAGTGTGACCGTCGAGTTCGCAACTGGCCAAGAGAGCCACCGGGCTGAAACCACACGGCTGCTTGCCATGCGTTGTGGCCTGCAAGGGCTAGGCATTGCATGTCTTGGCTGGACTTGTGGAATGGGCTCAAGCGCGGTGTCTGACACGTCTGCCGTGGGGAGGCCGGACTTTTGCGGGATGCAACAGCGGATGCTGCAAACTGCCAGCCTTGTTTTCACACCTGCGCCCCAGGTTGCCTGATGGTTTGTGGGCTCAGATGAGGCAGCATCTTGGCAATGCAGAATGTGACACCTTGCACGCTGTGGGAACAGGTAAGTCCCACCTTCCAGCAGCGCCCAAAATCCGCCTCCGCCATTTCCCATTTCACTAGGCGCACGCCGTGTGACCTACATGTGTTTTCGCATGTCGGCGGGGAAGGTCACGGCCTTGTTTGGGTGTTTTGTAGAAACCTCATTTTTTAGAGACCAGCGTGAGGCATGAAGTTGGCTATCAGAAAACAGCTGCGCTGTGGATACAGTGCTGAGCGGGTGATTTATTGGTTGGCGCGGCAATTCTAGTAGGGCCCACATAAGCCAACATGCCAACGTTGGTGCCGCTCCAACGTCAATGGGCTCGCTTGCGATGGAATCAGGTACCAGGCTGCTGCCTGGAGATCCTGAGCGCTCAGTTTGCGAAGATGTCAGACGAGGATGCCTCTTGGGAGCATGTCGGCTTGTCAGTGCTTTGCCAGGGGTTCGGCGGAGAGGATGCGCGCAAAACTAGCTTGGATCTTGCCAGCAAAGACCATGAGGCCATGACGAGGAACTTGTTCTTGTCGAGTCAGTCCTTTGGCAAGTTGCCCGGCAGTGCCAACAAGATGAATAACATGCTGCAAACCTTTAGTGGGCATTGATTCTCGACACGGCAATGACTTTCCGTTGAAGCTTCATTGTTCCTACTGGTGATCGGATGCGTCTTTTCCATGCATGATCCTCTATGACTCTATGTCTATCCCAGTAGCATTCAGTAGAAGACGAAACACATAGACATAAAATAATTGTTTGAAAGCACTTTTTGAACATTTATGCAAGAGGTAGCAGGAGAAAGATAGAACATGCTTAACTCAACAATGCGTTAAACACAACTAGAATGAACCAGTTTATCCACATCTTGCCTCCATTGGAGATGAGGAGAGGATGATTGCTATACTGGCTGTGGAACAAAATTGAACTTCTTGCACATCAATTGTACATGAGTTACCGTGAATACAGCCAATACGCTGTGACTTTCTCCAATCTCATTCTATTTCTCCATTCCTATCTTACTGGGGGTGTCGTACAAGCTATATTTGGTTTCAGGATCTCATTTGCAAGCTGGTGATAAAATTGCGGCTCGCAGCCGGGATATGAGGATCCTTCCGGTCTGTGCACAGGGACCCGCCAACCCAGGCCCAGGATCGCGGCGTTCACGGACGCGAGTCAGTGGATGCTTGGACTCAGTGGGCGAAACCGGAGCGGGAGGGTTGGCGTGTCCGAAAGGCCGTAGGACGTTTCAAGGCAATCCAACCTAAGTCGAGCATTCAGGACACTTCCCCGTTTCCACGCCTGTACAATGGTCGCGGCTGGGCAACAGCCGTTGAATGGGAGAGGGCCACTAAGAAATTTGCTTTCAAGCGCGCACCTGAAAGCAGGCCCGCCAGGCTCGTACAGATTGGAGCAGGGTTCCCCGAAATTTGTCCCAGGTAAATAGGTGTGCGTGTGTGTGTGTGTGGTTCCGTTTGAGCTTTCGAGAGCATACTATGTCCCTCCCTTTTTGACGGAGTTGCACGCTGAGGGCTTCATCGATGACGGTGAGGAGGTTCCACGACCCAGGCAGGCCTACAGACCCTTTGCCAACCTTGTTTAGTGTCCAAGATTCGCAGAGAATGATGCTCATGCCCTTATGCTGACTTGACTGCAGCCCTGTTGCCCTTGTTCTGCCGGTTGGACATAATTGGAGCTTTGAACTCTGACCGAAAGTCCTGGAGCGAGGGCCCTCACTTCTTTGAGCCAGGCCGCCTGGGCGCCCTCCCACGCGCGGGCGCAGCGGCTTGGACCAGCGAGATGCATTTGGATTTGCCAGGCATCCGAAGCCGAGAGAACTTCAGGTCAGCAGCAGCAGCGCCCTGGTACGGACCGCCCTGGCACAGACCGCACAGACCGCACAGAGCGCAAGGACGGCCGCAAGGTGGCATCTTGGACTTCGAACATCAACTTGCAAAGGTAGCAAAGCCGTCCCCACGCTATTGTGACGGCATTGCTGATCATTTCTGTTTTGGTGTCCCGAAGGCTTGGCTTTTGTAACTTCAGTGCTGGCGCACGCTCACGCAAACGCATTGGACGAAGAGATGGGCTTGGAAGTTGGAAGTCGGATTTGGTTAACCAGGCTTTGTGACCGAAGGCTGAGTCGACGAACTCAATGAGCCGCAGCTTTTCTGAGTAGCTCTACTCACATGACGCCACTTTGAACACTTGCAAGCAGAGGTGTCAGAGACATGGAAACAAAGCGAGCGGAGGTATCCTGCTCGGTTGGAATGAGGTCTATGTGGATCACCACCATGTGCACCACCATCACCACTTCCACAGTGGCAGTGATTGGGACGGTGTTTTGGAAGCAAGCGAGACTGGGTGTTCTGAGAGGAGGTGGAACGTATTTGGTGCCCAAGACAGAAAAGTTGAGCTGTGCCAGAAGCAGTCTTCCAAGAGCGTCCCACAAGATCCCACAAGTCCTGACCCAAAACAAGGCTTGAAGGGGTGAGGCGCATCAAACTGCTTCCGACTTTTCGGTGCCTGCGCCCAAGGGGCACATTGTAGCCATGGCCATGGCCAGTTGCCTTCCGAGGCTGCCCGGGGGACCTGCCACCGGAGCCTCTGCAGCGGCTCCATGAGCAGAAAGCAGAGGCGGAGGCAGAGAGGCCGTTGACCAAGGCTCGCAAGAGGCAAGGCATGGGTTGGTGGGTTGGTGGGTTGGTGGGTTGGGGTGGGGCAGGGTGCGCGAATTCTGCCGGGAAACGGCGCCCACTGGCGACCCTTTGAGATCCTTTGAGCAGACCCTGCAGGCGGCAAAGAAAGGGCCGCTCCGGAGAGGCCTGGCGTGAGTTGACACCAAGACCCCGATAAACCCTCCCTTGTGGTTTCCTGATCCCTGGGTTCAGTCCCGCATTTCCTACTGAGCACCAGCAAGTTCAGATAGGTGATTGCGCGACAATCAAGACGTGCGGCAATCCCAACTGGAGGCAGTCAACGAGATTCGTTTCTGAGCCGTGATGCAGCACCATTTCTCATTCCCTGTCTATCGCACCAGCAAGTGAAAGACTCTAAGCAGAGCCTTGGGATATCACTGGGCCCACCGTATGTTTCAGGCGCCCTCCGTCGACCTAGAGCTTGGAACCTCGCTGGTGTCGGACCTGCGGCTGAGCACCATGAGCAGCTTCGCAGGTGCCTGGTTTGCATGCCGAGACTTTGTGGGAGTAGGCGATTTTAGAAGGAAACCAAATGGAATTCGATTTTGAGGCTTCCCTCATGTCCAATTTCGGAGAGGGAGGCGATCCTGCGTATCCGTGCGTAGCGCGGCTCGGAGACTGTTGCATCATATGTCTTGTGATGTCTGAACGGCTGGCTTGAGAGTTCGCCGCCAGCGAGCCAAGCCTTCGCAACAAGATTATGCCAACCCTATTGGCTGCACTGTGTCTGAGTGCTGCCTTTTCCTTGTCTCCTGCAGGTGCTTCCAAGGCGCGGGCCGGGTGCCGCAAAAGTTGGCGCCCGTTGAGTTGTCAAGCCTCGTTGGCTCCGTTGGCTGAAGTCCACCAGTGGTGTAAGAGCTGGTTGCAGTGTTTAACAGCTCAAGGCTGACTTGGAGGCGTTATTCACGAGGAAGGGCGCACTATGGCGTGTTGGTTTCTGGTCGCATGGGACATTGGTGAACTTGAGGCACTTGCCTACTGCTTTGTTGATTGCTTTTCTGCAATGAGCCAGTACCCCTTCCAGCCAGCAGAGGAACCCCTGCTTAAGCACGCCTGGTAGTGGTGGTGCTTATGACTTCTACGCCCACCAGCCCCTGCACAAGTTTAGAAGGGTGCATTGTCCCAGAGGCATCTTGCTTCGCCAGCGCTGCGCCGCAAGCACAGACGCCCCTTGGCCAAAGGGACGTTTCGCATATCTTAAAGTATCTACGGTCACCCTTCCCACCTGAATGGAGCTGACTGAGTTTGCATGCCAAGCACGACCTGTTGCCGGCCACTCGAGCTGGCTGGCTCCTTGAGCCTTGCAGAACATGGCTTGCCAGTCACGCAGCTCCGCATAGCATAGTCGTTGGCTGCGCTCTGGTTCTGAGACTCACATCCACCGTTTTGACATGGGTTTGCGGGCGGGCGGGCCGGCGGGCCGGGGCCGCCAGGCCGGGCCGGGCCGGGCGGCCGGCGAAGCGGCGGCGAAGGGCGGCGGCGCCGGGGCGGGAGCGGGGCGGGGCGGCGGGGGGCGGCGGCGGCGGCGGCGGGAAGCGGAGAGCGAAGCGCGGCTCGCGGCTCGCGGGAAGGAGCGAGGCGAGGCGCGAAGCGAAGCGAAGACCATGGGGCTAGGGGGGGGGCGGCGGGGCGAGCGCGGGGCTGGCGGGGGGCGGGGCGGGGCAGGGGGGGTAAAAATAAAATAAAGGGGCTAAATATTAAATAAATAAATAAATAATAAATAAATAAATAAATAGAAATAAAAATAAGAAATAAATAGAAATATAAATAGGGCGGGGCGGGGCGGGGCGGGAAATAAATAAGAAATATAAGAAGGGGTAAATAGGGGCGGGCGGGGCAAATAAATAAATATTAAGAAATAAAAATAAATAAATAAATAAATAAATAAATAAATAAATAAAAGGGGCGGGGCGGGGCGGGGCGGGAAATAAATAAATAAAGTAAATAAATAAATAAGCGGGGCGGGGCGGGGCGGGGGTATAAATATATAT
>CAUJNA010003294.1:222500-250000 GCA_963377175.1 Effrenium voratum | reverse complement strand
TCTCCCTCTCTAGCTCTTGCTCTCTCGGCAAGGCGGCGACGCCTGGCAGCTGGGGTTGTCTAGGGCTGAGGGGGATGTAGAGAAAGACACCTACGCAGAGAGAGTTCATGTTGATTGTTTTATTGAGGGTGCCGGGAGGAGGCCGCGTAATTAGGCACTGTTGGGGCCAACTGCGTGGTGGCTGCAGAATGTCTGAGGCCTTGATACCAACATGTCAGCGGCAGCGCCCCTAGCCATCTGTTATCACTACTGATTGCAATGAAGCAACACGGGCCGAGCTCGACATGGGAAGTGACACCCCGAGTGGCTTTTCGGCCCAGATTGCCCTGCAATGCAGCTGCTCTCGACATGTGGACTTGTAACCCCTTGGCAGCAACTCATGTCAGTGTGAGGGGTCCTTGGTGGTTCCGATTGGCTCGCAAGACGCGAATGGCACCCAATCGGAGCCTCCCAGACACTGCCTGCACCCCGAGCAGAGGCCGTAGAGCAAGCGGCAGCTTGGGCAGTTACCCGCGTTGAGGCGCTCTTCGTGCCTTGGCTCTGACTTTGAACAGGTCTCGTGTTTGCGGGATGGGATGAGCTGAGGAGGCGTTTGGCTTTATATTCGCCAGCCGCTGCCGAGGCTTGGCAAGATCCAGGCGGGATGGGGCCGCCTATTTGTCGCGCGATGTGGCCGATGCGGAGCTGTGACCATGCCATGACACGTTGGGAGCATGCCGAGCTGTTTCAGAAGCCGCTGAGAGCTGTCGTCGTCGTTGTTGTCAAGAGTAGGCGTATGTGCGCGTCGCTAGTATTGGACATGCTTATGTGTGTTGTTTGCAGGCACGCGCATGTAACATGCAAATGCGAGTTTCTGTACACATACGTGCATGCATGCATACACATACATACATACATACATACATACATACATACATACATACATACATACATACATACATACATACATACATACATACATACATACATACATGCGTACATACGCACATGCGCACATACGTACATACGTACATACGTGCATACTTACATACATAGATGCATATTTGTGTCATGTAATTTGTATATATGACCCAATCGTTTACACGGGTGTGTGTGTGTGTGTGCGCGAGTGCGGGGGTGCGCTTTCTGCACGCAGTGTATTTCCTGAAAGTATCTCATTGGCCTCAGCGCATGCGTTGAATCAGAGTTGGCCAGCTAGAGGGTACGATGAAGGGCGACTTGGCTCTATGGAGGTTCCGAAGGCAGCTCGTGCCGGCCTCAGCTGCCTGTTTTGCCAAAGCAGCGGATAGAAAACAGCAAGGAGCCCCCACAGGCTTTGAAGTTGTAAGCTATTTGCCGTTTTCATCGCCTGTTTTTCCAGCGCTTCGCTGGTTTTATGTCGGAGCTCTTTGGTAAGCTGCGCATTCCTTCGGAGTTGCCACAAAACAAGCCCTCGTTTTCGAGGGCTCGCAGCTGAGGCCGCAGCGCAGTCACCCGCGCAACGACGGCGGTTCCGGCCTCACACAGGCGATGGGTGGGCTTGCGGGTTGATGGAAAGGCATGGGGTTGAGGCTGGGATGTGGAAACCAGGAATTGTCGAGATGAGCAAGGCTTTGCCGGTCTCATTCGTGTTTCAGCCCGGCTGTTTGCACAGACTACCTGGCGACGATCGAACAACGTGGTGTGATGGTCTCAGAGTCACATCGTGCGTTCCACCAGAAGTAGCATCATGTCATGGGCCTTCGATGTTGTAAGCTCTCGTCGGATGCAATGAGCTGGATCTTGGCCTTTTCGCATGCGGAAGGGCTCACCTGCAAATGTACTGAGGCCACTGGCAGCAGACCGCTCGGATTTGCCGGAGGCTGTGTGGCAGGCGCGGTCCGCGCAAGTATAGGGCTGCTGATCAACTCTGACTCGCAACCATCTGCGTTTAAGTTCATGTCCTCGTCGTCCAGGACCACGCCCAGTTCAGCAGCAATTCACCAAAGCGGCCCGCCAATATGCTGCGGCCTCAGTGGCTCCATTTTGGCTTGGTTTCTTTTTTTTGGGCAGCTCCAGACTTTTGTTTGGCTTCAGATTTCTGGTATTTGTTTTGATGCGGTTCTTGGGTCACCCACACAAGTCTGCCCACGCCACCCGCCATGGGAGGCCGAGCCTTCGAGCTGCCGCCGGCACGGACAGGCGCCGCCCCGAGCCGCTGGACAAGGCCTCGCCCGGACCCCGACGAGTGCGAAGAATCCATGCCGTTGGGGGCCACCGATGTGGGTCAAAATCCAGATCGTACCTCCAGGGAACATCCCAAAACCCACTAAAATAGACCAAAATGGGTGGTGCACCTACCCCAATATGGTACCATTGGTTTTGACATGTTTTGACCCATGTTTTAAGAAATGCGCCTTCCTTTCGCTCCTGGTCGGCACCCGAGTGCCGGGTCAAAAATCGCGAAAGACGAGATTCACTGGCTGACATTTGGTCAAACGTGTGGAGTGCAGTTCTTGGTCAGACTGCCAAGGCTGCGCCAAGCCGCTGAAGCCTCCGCGTGGCATGCCCAGAGGTTGCTGTGGGCACCGCGGGACGCGTGTTGCTCGAGTCCGGGGTGGCTATAAGCTTTTAATTTTGCCTGGTGCGCATTCCGAATTCTTATGACTCATATTGATGGATACTTACGAGTGTAAACGCCCTGACACTGTACACAGCCACACGCTGTAGCAAGAAGCGCTTTCGCCGCAGACTAACAAAGAAACAAGACCACAAACGAACGGATGAACGGTTCAACCAACCAAACGGACGCAAACGGAGCAAGCAAGCAAACAAAAAAGCAGACGAGCAAACCAAGAACAAGTGCAAACCCAGAACACACACACACACACTAGAGGGCCAAACACTGTGGTCTGCTTGCCGGCTCCTTTTTTTCTCCGCCACGAGGCAGCAGGCCGAGAATCTCCAGCGCCAAGGGGCACAGCTGCCCCGCCGGGCCTCGGAGCGCCTCGGATCCAGGCATATGAATGGGGGGCTTCTCAGCCAAAAATGGGCTTGTCTCAAACTGGGGGAATGCACGAGAAGTTTATTTTCCTTTTGGTTTCCTTTTAAAACAAACAGAGGGCCCAGAAATGGGAGCCCTGGTTCGTGCCCTTTGGCTCTCTATCCGCCTGTGACTCACCATGGCTCAAATGAGCATTTCACAATGTTGCCGGACGTCCTGGTTTCGCAATGTCACATGCCCCACCTGAAATGTGAAGTCGATGACAACAAATGTGTTCGGAAATGGCCACATGACGGCATTCAAGGATTTCACGTCTTGGAACTTACAAGCGTCGAAGCTGGGCGTTGCTACAAATGTGCACCACCGTCAAGGATTGATCCCATCCTGTAGGGCAGTGTAAATCGTATGGTCTGGTCGATTGTGGGGGGGGAGCCAAGGCCTTTGCCATCAGAGACCCTCACAGGCAGGTTGCCATAGCCGCACCTCCGCACTTGAAGCCCTGGAATTTGCACAATTCCGTGGTGCAGTGGTTTGGTTTTGCTTCTCTCGCTGCTGGGAGCCTTGCCACACGGGAAGCATTTGCTTTTTGGAGCGTGTCCTTGCCGAAGGATTGAAGAAGACAGTTGCCGGGAAGGACTGGGCCTGGCACTCAGTGGGTGATCTTTGGGCAGGCAGGCAGGCAGGCAGACACGCAGGCAAGCAAGCAAGCAAGCAAGCAAGCAAGCAAGCAAGCAAGCAAGCAAGCAAGCAAGCAAGCAAGCAAGCAAGCAAGCAAGCAAGCAAGCAAGCAAGCAAGCAAGCAAGCAAGCAAGCAAGCAAGCAAGCAAGCAAGCAAGCAAGCAAGCAAGCAAGCAAGCAAGCAAGCACCCTAAACCCACTACAAACGCACCTTTACACCTTCTACCCACACCAAACACCCATTCGCCTTGAACCCACAAACCCTAAACCCACACTGGAGGCCGAGGCCATGCGCGACGCCTTGGGCGTGTTGGCCTCAGGCAGTCGTGAGCGGGTGCCAGGGCGCGGGGTGAGCGGGTGCCAGGGCGCGGGGGGATGTTGCCAGCGGCGCGTTTTTCAGAACTTCCTCAGAACTATCTCCCCTTTTTGTTTTTTGTGCTTGTTTTTGGGTCCCTTTGTTTTCCACTAGCCAGGCAAAAAAGATAATGTTTTGCTGGGGTCCGAATTCCAGCCTAGAGAATAAGTAGCAGGTTTTCAGGGTCAAGGGCCTTCCGCACAGAGCAGCGCGAAGCTTTCTCGGTGCTTGAGGTGCCAGATGCTGCAGGGGCATTCCCACAAGGCGGGGCGTGACCCTTAGGGCTGAAGCACTCATGCAAGTGGTTGCAACGTGGCCTACTCACTATTGCAATAAGGACGTTCCCCTCTTGTCCCATACCATTCGTCCTATGTTTTCTTTCCCCTTCTCTCTCTCTCTCTCTATCTCGCTCTCTCTTTCATCTGTTCTTTCCCTTTCTCTCTCTCCCCTTTCTCTTTCTCGATCTCTTTCTGTTTATCTTTTTCTTTTTCTTTTGCTCTTTGGCTTCCTCATTATCTTTCTGTTTCTCATCCTCATTCTCTTATTCTCTCTCCTTCCCTTTCCCCTCCCTACAATCTGTCTCTTCCTCTTCTCTCTCTTTCTCTCTCTCTCTCTCTCTCTGTCGTGCACAAACAACATGCAAAGAAGCAGAGTTGTTCAATGCTGACGCACGAAGGTCCGCAGAGGGTTCCGCGAGCGAAGTGAAGAACGCAAACAGCAAAAAACACAAGTTGTTGAAAGGCGAATCCTGGGAAAGTCCGCAGAGGGTTCAACCTGTACATTGGTGCGCAGGCTTAAAACCGCAAAAAATGGATTTTGAAGGTGAACCCCCCCAAGTTCCGCAGACACGAGCGTAAAGAAAAAACAGCAACAAGTTTTGAGGGTCGACCCACCCAAAGTTCAGGGTTCACCCCGATACCTCACGCGGGTTCTTGTTAAATGTCCTGTGATGATGTACATGTAGAGTATGCACATGGTTGTACTAGATGACGTGATGAACCCTCTCCATGGCTGTGAGTGCTGCTCAATGTTTCATCCCTTCCCTTTCTTCAAAAGCGCAGCTTCATATTTGAAAGGCGGGCGAAAGCCCGGCCTGTCGCGTGGCAGGCACCTCACGCCACGGGTCGACATCTAAGTTGGATTCACTGCTTACGGGAGGATGCCGAGGTTTGCAGCGCAGCACTAAGGTCCAAAGAAAGTGCACATCAAGGCACTGGGAGAAGCTTATGTCGCAAGTGTATGTTCAGCAATCAGTGGCCCACATAGCATGCGCCTGCACAGACATGCCGCCACTACCCAGCGTTGGCCCGTGCTGGGCTGAGATCTTGTTTCGATTTATGAGTGATGAAGCGATGAGTTGAGTGAGACGCCATGCCATCGTTTTGAAACTGAAAGCTGCTTGGATTCCCTCCATCACTCTTGGACTCTCGGACTGAAGTTCACATAAGGGCAACTCGGAATACGCGATGAAACTTCAGGGACAGGCGCGCCTCCGGATTTTCTTCGTCCGCATTCCGAGGCCCATCCCTTCCCAGCTGGGTTCGAGGCCGGGCCTAGCTCACGATGAATCGATCGCAGCAGCGCGCTCTGCCAGGAAGAAGGGCCGTATGATACCCCCTCTGCCGCCTGGCTGACAGGGAGCTTGCTCGCTTTCCCTCCCACCAACTAACATGGAAGTGCACAAATGCCCTTTCCAAGAGGAAAGTAGTCTTTCTACAAGGGATCCGTGCACTTCCATGTTAGCTGGTGGGAGGGTTGTTCAAAATAGTGTTTTGTACACGCATTTGTTCAAAGTTCAGGAGGTGTGCCCTCAACAGCTCCTTGGACCCCTCTAAACAGGGACCCTCCTTGCCATTTTCGGCATTCCACACGGCACATGCCTTAGTTTACTGTCCATGTTCCCGCTTCCATGGCTTGCCCCAGTCCACACTCCCAAGCTCAAGCTCAAGTTCTCGGCAAGCGCTTGACATGTACCATACCGCCCCTTGCGCAATTGTCCCGATGCTGCGAACGAGCCTTCAGGACATTCCCAAGAGAGATTTCGGTCGGGTGAGAGCTCAGGCCGGATCGCCCACCGCGGCCAGCCTCTGCTCTGTCGGCCAGCAGCTGAACGCTTCAGTTTTAGTGGTTTTTGCAAAGGAAGTATCCAAGCTTCGCGGCTGAGCAGTATAATTATTGTCAGCAAACAAATGTGAACTTGAAATTGGAAGACTTGAGTAACAGCACCCGTCAGTGTTGTTTTGACGAATGGCGCACTTTCACCAACACAGCAACTGCTTTGCCTTCAGAGTGAGGACGTGGCGGGTGATGGGGGAATGACTGTTGGGGGGTGAAAGGTTGTCACGTGAGGCATACGCTTTATCCAAAACAGGGACTCTGCTGAGGCTGCAAGAGCCACATGTGGCTTCCTGGTGGCTTTGACAACTTTCGGTTCTGCATCAGTCGGGGATGGCCGATGTTTGACTGTTGTCAAGCTCAGCAGCGCTGCTTAATTATCCAAGCTGAAGCGAGACTAACGCTGCAAACGCACTCAGTGGCCAAAAGGCTGGAACACAGATCAAACTGAGTTCAACATTATAGTGGCTAGTTATGACTGAGACAAATTGCCTAAAACAGCCACACACGCGCGCAGCAGTCTGGCATCTACAAGTTGCGAGTGTCCAGATGTTTCGTGGAACGGGAAGCAGCTTGATTTCAATCCGGGCGACGGCATGGTCAACTGAAAAGCCGTTGTGCCCCCGTTTCACAAGTTGAAAGCAGCTTGTAGCCATGGACCTGGCGCCATGCTCGACCAGGGCTGCGACCCCGGCAGCCAGTGCCTCTGTAGCCGCCAGGAGGTTTGCTGCTACCAGGGCCGACTTGGCCACGGACAGGAGGAACGCCATCTTTGTGCATTGCGCGAATCCACCGATTTGCAAAAACAGTTAGCCTGAGGAGCCTTGCCGCTGTGGTGATGGCCTGCTTGGTTGGTCGCCGGAGCAGACACCTGGCTAGATGGAGATGCTGCAGATTGGATGTGCGGTTTGCAAGCCTTTTGTAGTCAGCGGCAGATTTGCAAGGTCGGGTGCGCCGGTCGGCTGCCTTGCTCGACAGCTCGGTGACATCAGCAACTTGCCTTTGCTAGGCTGCCGGCCTGCCATTCTGAAGGTGTAAGGGGCGAAGAAACAAGCCATAAACAGTTGAGCCATGCCGGAGCGATTTTGTGTGGGGGGGAGGGATTTAATGCTGGAAAGTGGCGCCAGACGGTTCGCATCGCGTGTGTCGATCATTTGCTTTTAGTGCGCTTGCCGGGTCTTCCAAGGTGTGCTTCGAAGGAGAGCAGCCAGGAGCAAGTCCCGATGCGCCACCAGCAGGGTCCAGATCCTTGGATGAGCGCCCGGGCAAGCAGCGGATTTCATGTTGGGGGGGGGAGGGTATAGTTCTGTGATTCCATGGTGCACTCGAGGCTGGGCTACCTCATCCGGAGCCCGTTCGAGAGGAGACTTGAGGCTGGATGCTTTGGCTTGCATTATTTGTGGCTGGGAAGGCTCGACGTGTCATGGGGCAAGCTGTCAGAGTTATTGAACCACCAGGGCACCGCAGGGGGTTACCCTATGTTTGACCCACAGTCATTTGATTCATTACTCTGGCTTAGAGGGGCGGTCGCAAATTGATGGCGAAGCCAAATGCCGCAGATCCCCACGAGGCCTCTTGTTAGGCCTTCCAGCCAGGTCACCTCCCGCGCCTCATGCGAGCTGCAAGCATCGCCGGCAGAAGTCTGGGATCAACTGACTGGTTCTGGAGGCCTGTACGCGTTTCCCGAATTAGGAGGTTTGGTGCTTCACGCGGGCAGCTCGGATCGGATGGATGGGATCGCTTCGCATAGTTCGAAGCTGGGTGAGCGTGCTGTACTTTGCCAGTGCAGCCAGCGCAAGATTCTCAAACCCCAGGCCTTCAGCAAGCGTGGCTGGCGCTGCAGATCACGGAGTGCTATGGCCTGCCTTGGCCGCTGCAGCTGCAGGCCGTGACAGGCGCGGCGATCGGCCCGAGGCCCGGAATCGAATCGATCCGACGGCAGGCCAAGTGAAGAACGGCGCGGAGGTGCGGGGAGATGTCGGCGCCTTTGGCCAGGTGGTGCGGCAATTCCGATGGCAGGCCGGAAGGGTGAAAACGCATGCTCCAAGTGGTTTGTTGGTTTGTTGCCTGGGCTCCTGCCCAGGCCCGAATGAGCAGGAATGTTGGCTTGAAAGTGAGGACACCATTGAAGGCTCGTGCCTTTCAATCCCTACAGTTGCATGATTACAGCGGGGCTTTGGGAAGATGTGACTCTGGAAGACAAGCACAGGAAAGCTCAGTGAGAGGAAGCACAGTCAAGACACGACTTCTCAGCTTGCTACTTGGTTTAAGTCTCAGGTGGAAAAGGCAGCCTTCGGCGAGTCTGGTGGTGAGCTGGTGCTGCTGGGTTCTGTGGCATCTCAGTGAGGAATGCTATTCGTGTAGCTGTTGAAATTAAATAAGGCACCCCTCGAGCAAAGGCGGGGAACTGGTTGGTCAACGACTCCCTGTGGAGTTTCTGAAGGCATTGCCCGCTTTCAAGCAAGCATGGTTGTGGGGACTCTAGCCTCACTCGGGGTTTTCGGATACCAAAGCGACTCTGCGTTTCCAATCGAGGCTGTAAGGCTGCATACGCGAACTTCCCAACACAATCAATGTCAGCTTGCTCGCGTTCTTTTGTTGATGCGGCAAGAGGTGCGTTGGTGGTTGGCTCTGTCGTAAGGAGGGTCAGGAGGAGACCTTCCGGCACACGATCCGGGTATCCAACACCGTGGAGTCGGAAGTTTGCTATGCGCCCCCGCCGCCTTTGCAGACGCTCCTCAACGCATCCGGTGGGCCACTTGGTGAATGGCTCGATATTTTTTTTCGCAGCCTGGGCAATGGCCGAAGGGTAAATGGCAACGACAAGTATGCTTCCCCCCAGACTTAGATCAGCTGGCCTCATATTGACCGAGAAAAGGGTACATGCAGTGAGAGCGTGGGTGCGCAATTCAGAATTGCAGGGCCCAATGTTTTGGGCCATCGTGTGGCTGTTGATTCCAAGCTTCTTTGCTCTCCGTCTGAAGGCGAGGCTCGCAACACGCTGGACATGTCGCCATGCTGCGACGCCTTGGGGTTTTGCTGGATGCTAGGCTGCGCACAGCAAGCGTAGCCGGGCTTCACCGGTGTTGTGCTTTCTGAGTCGGTTGAGACGCGAGGACAATGATGTTGACTTTGATCCAGTGGCCTTCTACAACTTGATAGGCGCCACCCCGGTTGCATGAGCCACAATCAAAACTCGGGTAGATAAAAGTTAGAAAGGGGCAGTCCCAGCCAGAAATAGTTGCGGCCGCCTTCTTAAGTCTTTCCATGGTTCTGGGTAGATCATTTTTATACCGGGTTTTGATTGTGATTCATGTTGGGTCCTGTGCGTTGTCTCATGTGTGCTCGAGAACCGGAATCAAGCAGTCAAGCATGCTTGTTGCTGTGCCACTGTCAGGCACACTGATTGATTTGGTGGCTCCATTTGAAGATGGTGCAACTCGGCTTTGCACGGCAGGTGGCAGGCCCGAGTCACAAACACGAGGACCTGAACCATCATGCCTGAACTGTCATGCCATGCGAAGTTGTAGGCAATGCTTGCATGATCAGTTGCAGTGTCACACACATTTGCCGGACATGAATTTACCCGACGCCGCAAAGCCCGAAGCGAGACACCGAGCGACAGCTCGATCGTGGAAGCTGGGTGGAAAGCAAACAGAGCCGGAGGAAGCCAAGAGAAACCTCGAACCCAAACAGGGCTCCTCAAAAGATGCATTTTGCCTATTTGAAACATAGTTTTTGTCCACCAAAGTACAAAAACACCAATATTTACAAGGCAATGTTCAGGTGTATAATGCCTGCCAAACATACAAGGAATCCAGCAGACAGCTGAAGGGAATCCCTCCCTCAGGCCAGGGACGCGGTCAGCCGCCTATGCGGCCTGAAGGATGCTAAGGCTGAAGCCGCGGCCCCGGGGCCCCGCTCAGAGGGCAGCAAAAGTATTGGCCAGCTTGGACCTTGGCCCCTTCGGCATGTTTTCGGGTTGTTTTGGTTTGGTGTTTTAGCATGGGTTTCATTTACAGTGGCACGGCAAGCTTCAAGATATTGGTGTGGCACGTGTGGCGTTTCTGGCATTTGGGCGAGGTTCGTGTGCTGGAGATTGGGTGCGGCAGCGGGCGATGGGCGAGGAGTTTATTCCCAGACGATGGGAAAGAAGGCACGGTGGCCTGTCTGAAACAAGTATGAGTTATATGGCTTACCCTTTTTGGTAGAAGCCATTATGGCATGCTTGCCGATTCAACTCGGTGTTTGGCAGCATTTAGCATAAGGTCAGAAAGCCCTGTGCATTTGTGGGGCAACTATGGTATTGATCCGGTGACTTGTTCAATTGAGTGGCAGCCGTCAGCTGCAGAAGTCGGACCAAGGTGGTGAAGTATTTGGGCCTGGATTCATCCAGCACAATGGTAGTGGAAAGCGCCTCACGGCTCAAGTAATCCATCGCTTGAAGGCCAGGCATTTTTGATAGAACCAGTCCGGGAGGGTAAGGCGTTGCCTCTACACCCGGAACTACCTCAATTTGCAAGCAGTCCAGTGCCAACAGTAGCCTGAGGCGCAGACATTGTCCAAGATCTTAGCGGCCAGCATTGTCCGCGCTGATGCCAGAAGAGCAGGGGCTCTGAAAGAGGTCAGCGGCCGGACCTTTGTGTCGCTTCACCAGGTCCTAAGAAAACCTTGCCCAGTTGAATCGTGCATCCCTGTTGGATGTGCTGACACCCTGATCTCTTGAAATCCAGTCGCACTTCAAGTGTCTCGGGTGCCTTCTGCCAGGCTTGCGACTCCTTCCTGGGAGTGCCGGACCGCAGCTTGGCGCGTCGAGCTGTTTGGTCTGAGGGTCAGACATCACAAGAATGCGCTCTCCAAACTGAGTCATGCCCACGGGGTATATAGGGTTTGGGTAGTTGGGTACTTGCGGGAGGTATGAACGAAGCTTTCACTGGATGCACTGGCACAACCCTTAGCCCTAGTTGCAGCCGAAGCTTGCATGCCGGCCGTAGGTCTTTCACACAGTTGGTGGTCCATGAGTTTGTGGGTCGAGCTCGAAGGCATTTGCTCTCGGCACGAACGTAAAATCAGGGCGCTTGGCACGCAGCGTTGGTCAATATGTTGGCCCCGGAGCGCACATCTTGGCTCGGGAGAACTTCCCTGCCATGAGATCTTTGTGGCTGTCCGGCTTGCCAGCTGCCTGGCCAAAAGCGCCAGTGGAGATGGCAGAGTCAGAAGTTGTGGAGAATGCACGTGTTGGGTAGTGGAAAAATGGAGAAGCCGCAAGAAGAAAGTTGCGAGCAAACAACATGTGCAGGTTTTGCAATTTTGAGAACAACATTTACATCTGCTTTCAGCTGGATGGCTGTGATTCGTTGATGCTAAGGTTTGTTTGGGACTGGCATCGACATGGTCATGGTCCGAGCTGTTTGGAACTGAAATGGCAATGAACTCGACAGCGCCGTTGGGATATTTTCTGTGCCTAGGCTGCTCATGGACGCGCATCAGGATATTTTGCAGACCTCTCCCTCATGACATAATGTAGCAGTACTGAGAACCATGCAGCCCTGCAGGTCTCATCGCATAAGTCTAATCATGTAAGAGGCTGCTGACCGGGACACGAGGGTGTGGCATTTTGTCCCCTTGCCTCACAATCCGTAAGGGACCACAGCGCCTTGTCAAACCTCCCATGATCGATTGCTTGAAGCTTGGGTCGGCCAACTGCTCAAGGCGAAGCATGAACTCTTGCACCGGCAGCGCAGAAGTGCCGCAGGCTGTTCCCGACATGGAAGGAGAGGCAAAGGGTAAGAGTTTCTGCAAAGTACGTCAACAAACCACTGCGGTTACTTTTCTGCTTCTCCACCAACCACCGGTTCATGGAAAAATGGACTATGAGTGCAAGTAAACTTGGGATTGCTTGGTCTGCTAATCCTCGAGGTGTTTATAAGCTAGACAATACTAACAGAACCTGAAGGAAATACAAGTCAGAAGTGCCATGTTGCTTTGCCAACCTGCCAAATCTGTCTGGAGCCTTCTTGCATTCATACATGGCCCCTACAAGCCACACAAGCATTCGCGGACGCGAGGAGTATCGCACTTCCGGCTTCTTCCTGCTATTTTCCCGGAGGCCGGTTTCACTGGCAAATATCCTCCAGAAACCAGCTTGACCGCCAAGTGTTCTCTCGCTTGCGAAGTGTAAGCACGCCCGGGCCACGCCTTGCAGGGCATGGGCTTTCACTTCGATGGCCTGGCCATGGTCTTGAAGTTCACTTTCACCAAGGGGCGCGTGGAGTGGCAAACGAAACCCTATGAAAGTGACGCGGAGAAGAGCTTCAGATCATGCATCTTTGCAGGCAGGGGCCCACATGCCGTACTTCATACGTCGTGTTCTTGAGGCGAATTTTGTAAAGTGGCAGGGCATCAGCCGTTTGACATCTGATGAAATCTTCCAGAAGGCTCCCCAACCACTTCCCAATCAGAAGTGCCGCATTGACCTGCCAATGGATGCACGGTGCTGAAATGGGGCAGGAACTGGCACTGGGCCAACTATCGGCTACCACCCCTGCCTGACCAACCCGCAGGCGCTGGAGCGTGTTGTTTCAAGCTCCGAAGGCTCAAACATACTGCTGAGATTTGCTGTGTGTGTGTGTGTGCATGTGTTTTTACAAGCGTTTGCTGAGCAGCGCGCGATCTGCGGTTTCACATCTCACTTCGCCAGGTGAACCTCCTGCCAATAAATGATCAGTTGTGGCTGACCACTGACACCTCCAAGTGGGGCCGCATGGACCCTGACACCCTGAAGACATTGCCGGACGCGGTGCAGGCTGGAAGCAACCACGCTCAACTGGGGCCGAAAACTTGGTTGGAAGTCCATCAATGCTTGGTCCTACCAAGCATCAATCTTTTTCAAACTTTGCAAAATTGTAAGGCACACAGCTAACATTGCTACTGTACTGGTTGCATTGCCGCTCACAGGCAAAGATGGATTTTGCCATCCCTAGCCCAGAGAACTGCATCTCTGAATCCAAGAGAAGGGCATCGCCCTGGGAGAGGCAAAGCCCATCGATGAAAGCTGATGGCAGACTAATCAAAGAGACGCAAAGGGCCCCAGATGTTCGAGGGCTCGGTGGTGGTGGCGCGGGAGCATCAATCGCCTTCTAAACGAAGCATTGGTCAATGGCCAGAAGGAAATTCTAGAAGACTTTTGCGCATGAAGCCAACGTTACATTTCTTAGGGCGGCAGGTTGACTCAACCGTGCTCAACGCGCATCCGGCCTGTGACCCTTCTAGCGGAGCCTGCTTTGTCCAGCCCCTCGGCTTCGCGAGTTGTGTTGCAAGAGGCGGCTTTGATTTGTTTGCATGTCTGACAACAAGAGACCCCTACTATTTGCAAGGATTTTGCTGACAAGGGGCTCTCTTTTTGGCGTGTTCGATTCCTTCTGGACTTGTTGTCACGCCAGCTGCGTGCGCTGCAAGTGAGTGGGAACAAATGGTTTAGGAGAGAGCGAAGCATGCGTGGAGAGTGTGTGGTATGGAATTGGGTGTTTGTTGGGTTTTTGGCGCACGGTCCTTCGAGCATGACGCCGCACCAATGATAATTTTGGATCAGCAGCGCATAACTACTAAGTGGTGGTGCACAAGATAGTGCAACTGCAATCCAGGTGGTGTTCGCTGGGATCCCAGATTAAGTCCCAGCAGTCTTCATCAATGTTGTGTTGATGATCGCGAGCCTTTGGGAGAAGAGCTGCAGGGCAAACAGAGCTGGGATGTGTTGAAGGGCTTGACCATGTCAAGGCTCCTGCAAGAGTCCTCGCCTAAGGTACAACTGCGGCTCCCACGGCCAGCCCTACACCAATCAGGCCTATGTCTGGTTGCGCAGTCACCATTTCCGAGAAAGACCAGCGGCAGCACTCTTTGAAACCATGTCCATGGATACTGTTGGGCCTGGATGCGCAAAACCTGCAGACAAAAGCGTTCTGTCTCCTGTTTCCCCGCCTTTAAAACTTTAGGCGATTGCCTGTGACCAGGCCTGCGTGGGCATCCTGCAGGCGAACAAGTCTTTGGCGGTACAGGAGATTAGCCGGGCCACACTGCCAGAAAGAAGCTTGGATCGCAACCTTTCTTGGACTGGTCATTTTGATTTGATCGTAGGCGCATTTCATTTTGATTTTGTGGCCAGCTTTGATTTTTCGGGGGCTTTGGACATTTGTCGGCCTCACGCACCCTCATGCTTCTTGATTTCCAGCTTTCTCGAAGACAGGCGCCAGCAACACAGGGAAGCAACAGGGATAGTCGGATAGCCCCCCAATGACCACAGCTGGCCTTCCCAGAATCACCACACCTACGAACGGCCCCTGGCTAGCAATATCGCATGCGCGGCTGCTACTCAAAAGCTAGGTAGCTTCGTGTTTTGTCTAAGGCTCAGCTGTCGGCTTGTAGTTTCTGAGGACGGATGATACAGCACAGCCACAGCCCGTGCATCACACCCAACTATCTCGTCTCAAAGCTTGACAGCTTCGAATTCAGGGTCCCGGTGGCCAGCAATTCTGGCTTGCTGCGATTCATGCACCAGAAGGCACGGCTTGGCGTAGAATTTGATAGCTGGCCCATTGCTGCAACCGTGAAGTATCTATTGGACATGGTATGAAAAGGGTATGTGCTATGGCCTTTTCAGGGTTGACGTACATTTTGTTACACAGCTGGGGACGTTGCTGCAGAGGGGGAGAAAGAGAGAGAGAGAGAGAGAGAGAGAGAGAGGGAGAGAGAGACAGGGAGAGGGAGAGGGAGAGAGGAGAGAGGAGAGAGGAGAGAGGGAGGGAGAGAGGGACCAACTTCAAGGTTGCATTTGTTTAACTCGAGGACTAAGCAAAACTTGACTGAATGTTGAAACAGTTCTCTTCAGCGCATGCTGAACAGCATTTTTGGCTGTAGAAGAAAAAGGCTTGACAAGTACGACGGAGCAATAAGCAACTCTTCTCCCGCTTTCCTATGTAGTGTTTTGGGCAGACTCCATTGCCAGGAGGATGACCTTTGGCTGGTCATGGATAGAAGCACAAACAGCTCGCACATCCTGAGCGGAGGTGGGTGACCTGAGTTTTTTTTAGGGCAGTGCAGTGCATGCAGCGGCCGACGGCTGACATGCTGACGTGCTGACGTGGGTCATTTCGTGCCTTGGGTCATTCGAGCCGCTGGGAGGACCGGGCTTTGTGAACAATCATTTCTGGAACTGCTTCGAGTCCAACGGGAAGATCATTGTGGACAGCGTGGCGGCCACTGAGCAGCTTGGCTTAGGGGCGCGATGGGGCCGCGATGGGGCGCGGGCATTTGGTGCAGTAGCTCTTTTGGCCGTGTGCAACCCAGGAATTACCTGGACAATTACTTTGAGAGGAACCTAGCTGTGGACGCACTCAACTGGAGCCATATTTTTCATCCTCCTGTCCGGTGTGAAGTTAAACCGAAGGAGGCGGCAGTTGCTTGCGATGCTTTATTCGCAGAAGCTTGTCGGCATTGCTCACGGGGGACAGGCTTCTTTTGCTCGCAGATGACAAGCCCGTGGCCTATGACTATAGTAAAGGAAGGTCTCCGCTTGCCAAGGACACCGCGAAAGTATTCGACTACCCGACGTTTAACCCACACTTCAAGATGAGCGCCAGTTACCGGTTCTTCTATGCGATTGCTCCAGCAACAGCCGCGTCCAGGCACCTTGGACCTTGGGCTCGGAAGCAAGCCCATTGGCCTCCAACCGGGACACCTAATCTGTGTCGATGTTTCCACTTAGGGATTGGCTTAGTGCTTGGCACATCTCAGTTATGGCTGCGCAGGTGGTTTGACCAGCTCATCAAGGTAGACGTTCAGTCACGATCCGCGGCTTAGCTGTGTGGTTGATGGATGGCTCGTTTTACAAAGCTCAATCCCAACAAAGAGGGGTTCTCATGTCCTCGTCCAACTATGACACAAGCCCCCTCCCACAGGTGGTCAAGCACTGGTCAGCACCTGGCATTTTCCTCACAGAGGCCGATTTCGTGCCAAGCCAGGCAGGGAAGTTGGGCGCGCTTGGCAGCTGCGTTGAAGGCAACAAACTCCAGCTGCTATTTCGATTCGTTCAGACTGCGGATTTGTGGCAGGCACAGCAGTTGCTAGGTGGGTTAGCTTGTGCGTTTCCGTTTGTATACTTTCTCTTGGGGCTGCTGCGTTTGATATTGCCTTGCACCACTGGCTGCCAAGCAGGCCGCCCACGGCAAAGAAGACGATGGAATCCTGGTTTCCATCTTGTACAATGCTTCAGATGACACCAGCCAACTCGGAATTTTCGACGCCGCCAGCTTGGCATTACTCAGCCAGCAAAAGCTTGGCTGCGTGGTTCCTTTCCATGCGCATGGAATCGTTTGCGCCCAGGGGAAGTGCTTCCCAAACCCATAAGCCACTTCGGGCCGAGGGCTGCCTCGGTCCTTTTGCCACGTTTTGCAGAGACACCTTGGGCAGCTACCAAGTCTGCCCGGGTTGGGCCATTTGGCTCGGCAACTTGCCGCTTTGGGCGCAGCAGTGAGGCTTGCTCTCCTGCCCTCAAAGCGCGCGTGGACAGCGGAAGCTTCAAAAAGCAAGACGGCGGACTTGGGCAATTTGCAAGGGACCTTAGCAGATGCAGCTCTTTGAAATGCATTGCGAAAGCCCACCGTCGGCAGGCCCCATTTGCGTTGGTAATGTGGGCAAGCTGCCAGGGGTGAGAGTTGAGCCTGCCAAAGCTGACAAGCCCCGAGTGCTCAGGTATCGTGGCGTCCTATGTCTTGGAATCTCGGCTTACCGCTGACTTCGGAAATACAAAGGGAAGCAAAAGGTGGCCGCTTCCAACAAGGTGGCGACGTGACTCACTTGACTGCTATTGAGCTGGATCTTTAGACTTTAACTTTTTGGGAAATAAAGGGGTTTTCCTCTAAACCCCAAGAGAGTTAAACTTTCTGCAGGGGGGTCAACAGCAACCAAGCTCACGTCATACCATGTAAAAGAAGCGTACTGAAAACCGAAAATAAAAAAATAAAAATTAAAACTCAGGTGATATCCAACAGCATGCGGTGCTCTTTTTGGTTCTCGCACCACCCCGCAGCCCTCTCAGAACCTCGTGGAACCGTCGTGAAACTTTGGTGGAACCCTGGTGGAACCCTCGTGGAACCTTACCTCAGGGCCGCCCCGCACCACCCCGGAGCCTATCTGGGCTGAGACCCCAAAGCTTTCAGCTGTTGGGGAAGAAGGAGATAATCAGGAAACCGTCAGCTAGGCTGACAGCATAGATCACAAACATAGGCTCTGGCACTAGGTTTCGATTTGTTGTATCTCGCAAAGTTACAAGAACGCGGTGATCCAGTGCACCAGCTGGCCCCCGGCTAATGAATGGGGTATGCCAGCTTCTTGTCGCTACCATTCTGTCGGAGAAAGGATACCATTGGAAGTGCCTGGTTCGGGGGCTGAGACAAATCAGTTGCTGCGCCACAGGACATCCTTGACGAGAAGGACCCGGTTGTGAGTTGGCGGTTGGTTTAGCTCCGCGTCAAGATGCGCAATGCCTACAGGTCAGTCCCAGGGGCAGTCCCACATTCTTTCAAAAGCCCAGCGTTGTCTCCGGTTGAGAGATCTGTCCAATTAACCGGGAGACATTTCCTTCAGGCATCCCTGTTCCTAAGGGGAATTCTTGAGGGGTTTTCCTGAGGAATGCTTAGGGCAGGGCTTGCCCCATGCCCACAAAAAGAAAAACAAAACAAAAAACAGGACCTGGAGCGGGTCCTGGCGCAGTGCGCCGAGCTCCTCCGCGCCTCTGGCGGGCTCTTTGCGGCTGCCAGCGCCCTGCCGGCCTTCACGGGCGTTTCGGGGCGAGAAATTGTGAGGAGTGGGAGGCGATCCTTTCACTGGATCACCAGAACATTCGGATTCATGAGCACTCTTGAAGCCTGATTGGGCCTGGAGATGGGACAGATTTTGCCCACTCAACCCCAAGCTCGTCCGGGAGTTTTCTTGACAAGGCGAGTGGACACGGCATTGCTATGGCGAACAAATGCTATTTCATTGCATGCCACAAAGCCTTAAAAGGTGGTCAAAACGGGGTCATTGTCCAATTTGGGCCCTTGTCTTAGGTTGCCCAACGGCCTTGCAGAAAGAGCTATGCCGGTTTGTGTCATGACGACTGTTTGACACTATTCGCGAGCCGAGAAAGCAAATTGGTTGAGCCCAGGCATCTTTCCAGGCAGCAAGCTACTGGGCAGCAAAACGCCTCTTCCCAGAGACTCTAAGCCTGTGACAGACATGCTGGCAAGCTGGAAGACTGCGGAACAGATGCGGAGCTGAGGCTCATGGACGTTTGGGAATCTATCTGGCTGCGAGCGCCTTCTGTGGTTGGCGGCTGTAGGCCGAAAGATGTCAGCGCCAAGTTGCAGAGTGACCTGGCTCAATGGTCCTCCGCTTGGACATACCCACAAACGCCACAAAGGCAAGCGCCCCCCATGCTCTCAGATGGAAGGTTGCCAATCTGATAGGCCCTGCCTTGACCCTTTCCACAGCGGGCCACCGGAAGTGGGTACTTCTTTGGGCCATTGAGCTGAGGCCTGGGTTGGCAGATTCTTGCGCAAGAGGTCACGGACGTGCTGGGCTATCGATCGCAGGTGGTTCTGGCGAAGCCGCCGGCGAAATGAAGCGAGAGAAAATGGGCGCCAAAGCACGTGGGCTGGCGAACGAAAAAAACCTGACCTGGCATTGTGCAAGAGCACTGGTCCCCGAAGGGTGCTGGTTGCTTCCTGCTTGCTTGGGAAAGGATTGCCTTTGGAGAATGTGGGCACCCTTTTGCCGCTCTGACTGGGGGGGGATGATTCGTAGTGGGATGGGCCCATGCGCTCGCCCAGGCCAAAGGCCACTGCCGGAGGCGGCAGCCCTGGCGTGCTCATGAGTTGGCAGCTCAGTGAGCCGTTGGAGGATTTACTTGCCACCGGCGAGGCATGCCACAAAAACCATGATGAAAGATGATGAAAGTTGATTCAAATTCACTGCGCACTGGCTGTATTTGCTGGAAGGTTCGGGAACTGTGACGACAGCTTGCCTGAGCAATTGCAGCGCTCCAAGCATCGAGACTGCAGAAACTAACAGTGACTCCCCGGCCAAGTACATACGCAATCCACAAAGGGCGCTCAAAAAGGAGAAGGATATTCATGTTGTTTTGTGTGTTCCATGCTAGTTTGCAGGAGGGAATGTCGAGAAAGGTGTTCCCGCGAAGGTTGAAAAGCTTGTCAGCCTGGTGACGGGCCGTAGCCACCCACCCTGCTGACTCCCCCATGCAGCGGTGTACTTGGGCTATTGAACCACCTCAGACACGTAGCCAAAGCTGAGCAGAGAGGGAACGCCCTGCCTGAGCAAGTGAAATATTTATATTTCCGACTGACAAAATGTGGGTATCAAAATTATACGACCAGGGGGCCCACATGTTTTAGTTCTTGTTTTCATGTACGTGGGTTCCATTTGGGGTACCTATTTTGCGCCCACACCCATGTAGCAACCTATGCACAAGTTCCATGAAAAGCGCAGAAGGTTGGAACGCGCAAAAGTGCCCTTTGTGAGCTTGAGGCCAGAGGGTCTTCTGGCTGCGGCCACGGTGCGGCATTGGGCCACCTTGGCCCGGCCACCTAGGGTTGTGCCTGTGGCCATGAAGTTTACCAGCTGTTTTGGAGGAACGTGACCATGCTGTTGGCTATTGGGCGCGCAAAAAAATCCGCGTGTTTCACGGATGTCGGCACGTCAGGGGTTCTGATTTTACGTACCTTGTGGCCTTGTGGGCAGCCGGCTCTTGGCAGGGCTCACTTGGGCCGGTGACAACCCTAGGCCTTGGAGCAGAGACCCAGGATGCGGGGACGGGCTCACGTGTGGCGGCTGAGTAACTTTGCGAAAAGGAACGAGACGATTTGAATGCAGGATTTTAGGACTGGTTTGGGGACGGTTGGTTTGGGGCAGAGTTCATTCTGCTGTCCACATCAGCGAGCGCTCCTCATTTTGATCCAGATGATGGGGAATGCTTGAGCATGTGTAGGCCTTGAGAATTGGTTACACCCTCCCCAAACGGGGTTCGTGACCTGGTTTTGTCCTGGACCTTGCCAGATGCATAGGCCCCACATCTTTCTGAGAGCCAACCATGACATCATGACGATGCGCGGACTTTCACCAAGCCCAGAACTTCAGGGCGCCTGTGTCATGAAATCAGTGACCCTTTGCCGCTCCATGAGCTTTCAGCTGCTCTTTCTGCCAGGACCCCAGGTAGAACTTCTGAGGAGCCACAAAGCGCCCCGGCGACGCCCAAGGGCCGCGAGGAGGCGAGGCCGATGATCCTTGATTTTGATCTCTGAGTTGGCCATGGGTCAAAATCCAAATCGTACCCCCAGTCCCCAGTGAACATCCCACTCCCCACTAAAATAGACCAAAATGGGTGGTGAATTCACCTACCCCAAAATTCCAAAATGGTACCATTGGTTTTGACCCACAGCCAGTTCGTGCTTCAAACGTGTTTAAACTCATTTGGAGAAGGCGCTATAAGGGATGGCATTTCGGAGGAGAACAGTTTGAGCCTGAAACGAGCTCCCAGCAAATGTCAATTTTGTCTGGGGTCCATGGCTGCAACGTAGGCAACGGTTTGAATTTGGAAGAAAGGGAGTTGCAAAAGGCTTGCAGGTGTTGACGTAAATGATTTGCAATGCTGGGACGACACCTAGTTTCTAGCAGCCTCCTGGAAAATAGTTCACAGATTCTCGGGCCGTTACACGAACATCTTCATCGATGCCACAGCAGGAGCCACATGCCAGGATTGGGATCACTTCGGGCTGTTGGATGCTGGCTTTTACACGGCGGAGGCAGGGCTTCGCAGTGGTCCAGTCTGTTCAATGCCACCTGGTGACCTGAAGTCTCAGTCCTCTAGTTCTGCTTCCTTACCCCGCCTTCTTTTTCTTTTCTTTTTTCTCGCGACTCCATTGCTCCCCTAGTCTATGAAGAGATGTCCTTTGTCCTTCGGTTCACGGGGCCACCGGGTGCAAGCGCCGCGAGCTCAACAAATCTCGCGTGCAGGCCATGAGCCCCTCCGCGCTGCGGAGCCAAGGCTTAGGCGACGCGGAACCGTTTGGGCCGAGGGCGCGCCACAGATGGTCCGAGGCAGCTTTTTTGTTTGAGCACAAGCCGTGCCTTGACGTGAGAAGTTCAGGTTAGCAAAACTTGGAAGTGGGTGACTCGATTTGCCCCAACCTGAAGTTGCCTTTGAAACAGTGTCGCCTGCCCTTTGCAGTGGGGATGCACTGCGGTGTAGCTTTGGTCTTTGAGGGGTGCATCTCGCCAGGGTTGGCTGCACCAGATCCCTTCACAGGCCTGGCATGGGCGCCACTGTGGCAAGTGGCTTGTCAGCCAGGGTTTGTCGACCTATTCCGTGAGTTGGCTTCCCGAGCTTCCAGCGGATGCGGAGGTGAAACCATGCTGTCATGGGCAAAGACTGGAAACTGGGACCCCAGCTCAACATGGTGGCGGCCTTGGGTATGGAAAGCACAGCTCCGCTTGTTTTGGTGCACACTGCTTCAAGCTATGGCCAAGATTGGTAAGCTTTCAGCAGATGGACATTAATTAGCCACGCAAATCACGACGCCAAGCATCATTAGTTCAGTGCCGCTATGTTGCAGAACCTAGGTGGGGCGCACATCCAGTGCGCCTCTCAGGCGATTTCTCGGCACGAGATGCGAACAAAACCGCCGAGCCTTCGGACGGGTCCGAGGCCGAGACCTGCCACAGCGCGGGGCGCAGCCCAAGCCCCGGGGCCCAGATCGGAGTTCTCAGCAGCTCGGCCGACGTCGCCGTGGTCGTTTTGGAAGTGGAGTTGGAAAACCCAAGGCCAAGAAGCTCCCCAGGAAGAGGCTGGAGTTGGGCACAAGGCGGTGCCATGTGTCAAAACAGGGGGACCCTACAAATGCTGCTCTTTTTTTTTGGGGGGGGAGGGGAGGGGTTCCCAGTGGCTGGTTCAATCCCTTTCTTTGAACCACCTCAAACATAATAGCCTCGAAGCAAAGGCATCCAAACGCTGCACGGTTTTAGCTTCTTCTTCTTGGACCGCGCCAGGCAGCCGCGGAAGGCTCGGCACAATCAAACATGAGCATGGGATTGGCGTGGTTGCATTCATTTCTTTAAGGTTTTCTTTACGGGCGGCCAAAGGAAGGGAAGCCAAAGGGAAGCCAAAGGGAGAGGGCAGACTTGGTGGAGTGCCTCCGGAAGGAACAGCTCATTTGCCGCGCTGCTTGGCAGAGAGCGAGCCTGCCCAGGCGGCTGTGACCCGGACCCGAAGGACATTGAGCTCATCCATGGGATGTGTGGAGTAGGTGGTTTGACTATCAATAGCAAGGCCCATATAAGCCATCATGTGGCGGTAATGGAGCCGAGTTTTGGGTGGTGCTAATTCACATGGGCCCGTGTTGATGCACCCAGGATTGAAATTCCGACTTCCGGCGACTGGATTTTCCCCACTAGTCCGCACTTTGCCCGCTGTGAGGAGCTGGCAGGGGCTGAGAGCCTCACTCTCAGACCCCTGCCTACATTGGCAAACATCAAAGGGCCCGCGGACGCGTGATCAGAATCGCGGAAGTTCGAGTAGTCGAATTGATGAAATGGGACATCCTGAATTGACTCAAATGGTTTTAGAGCGTGAGAAGTCAAGGGGATCTTAAACACGACAACTTTGCATTGAGAAACGATCAAGGGCTTCCAATTAGAATTTGCCTTCCAGTTGCAACAAATCTGATTGAACCTTGAGGCATCAAGGTGGTTCCTGAGCTTGTCTTGAAGCTCACCTTGACTGTTGCACCAAGGAAACCGGGCATCCAAAGTGGATGCCATGATGAGCCTTCAGGCAGGATCCGTTGCTTGAAGCCAACGTTCCAAGGCGGTTCCGCGTTTTGCTTTTTGTTGTTTCACTTGGGATGCGAAAGCCAGCAGGAATGTTTTTTTATTATTATTATTATTATTATGGGTTTTATAGAGCAAGGCTTGTTGTCTTTAAGAATGCTTTGCAGCAGGTCTCGTTGGCATTTAGGGGCTGCCGGTCAGGTAGTCCATGTGTGGCTCTTGATAGCCATCAGGGGCAAGAAAAAATACAAGTAGGCTACAGGTACAGGGCCTGCTTGCGCTTTTGTTTCAATACCTCTGCCATCCTCTGCCACACGGAAGCATGTCTTCTTTTGTCTTGGGGTTCTCGGGATTGAGTAAGGTGGAGGGTCATCATCACCTCTCCCATTTGCCAAGGTAGAGCTTCCGCCGCTGCCAGGGCAAGCTCTGCAGAAAGCTCAGAGGGTGGGGGGACGGCCTTTGGGTGTCAGACAAAAAGGTTTGCCCAGGCTCAGGTGTTTTCGGTTGAATTGAATGTGGTGCTTGTACTAGCTTGAGCTTTCGGAGCTTGTAAAGGGGTTGCATCGGATATTGTGAGGGGAGGTGAGGTGGCCGGCGCAGTGCCATGCGCCGGCATTGCTGAAACGACGTGTCATGGCTACTTGGGGATGAAGAAGCCAGGATTGGACATGTATTCCAGCCCGTCGGAAATTTGAGAAGGGGCTCTGCAGTTGGCTTGAAGCAGAACTTTGCGCCTTTGAAGCAACAACCTGAACCCCGTATCAAAGGCAAAATCGCAAAGCACGCAGCAGCAGGCGGACACTGCACCCGCAAGCGCCCATGCTGCACGCGACAATGCCCGCACGCTTCTGCGCACCACCCGTAACACAGGTCCAGCGATCTGTTGGCTGCTGGCGGCGCCATGCACGGGGCCTGAAAAGAGCTATAGCCTGACAGACTCAAAGCAGGCTGTGGGTTTTTGGATTCACTGTGGGTGCGGTGCCTCGTCGAGTCGGCGGCACCTCTCAAAGTTCTTTCACTTTAGGGTTTTCAGCCATGTCGTTGCAGTCTTCCATGGTGCAGGGCCACACTGCAATGTGTTTCTGAGTATTCGGATACAACTGGAGTGCAATATGCTGTTCCCAAGGCCAGCCGAGAACAACGTGGTTGAGCTGAGCTTGGGCTCGCTGGAGCTGGGAACGCAACTTCTTCACGCCAAGGCGCTGCCGCGGCAACTCAAAGGCTTTGCTTAGAATGATCCTGTTTCCCAGTAGAATCTGGAAACATGGTAGGAGGGGGTGCATGTTGCGAGGCAGAGGGGGTCGATTCTCACACTGTCCGGGCTGAACTGTTTTGCTGCCACTACATTCCGTTGCCCACCTGCATGCTTTGCCGTCCGAATTGCCATTTAAGCGTTCGTCCGGCTGGACTGGTTTGCCACCATCTGCTCCGCCCTCTCTCAAGTCTTCTCCTATGGGTACTTTGCACGGCCGTGGTCCAATTCCCCAGACCCAAAGTTTGCTTCTTCAACAACGCGCGCTTCACTTGGACAGGGCGGCGGAAGCTACGGCGTCTTGGCAGGAATGCGGGCGAGTGCCGTCCAGGATCACTCGGCATGGGCGCACCCTAAACCAACCCAAAACCAAACCGCAACCAGCTTCGCCAACCAACCCTAAGCCAATCCCAAGGCCAGGACCACAAGCTCCCTACCATGATGGATCAGAAGGTGCACGTGTTAGATGGGTGTGTCTTGGTTTCCCTTCTTCACTTCGAAAGCCAAAAGGCAGCTCCCAAAAAGCAGGTACAACCTAATCCCTGGCAAAGTACGAAAAAGCGCTTGTTTGACCACCCTTGACCCCCCAATCCTGAACTCAACCAATCAGGCACACGCAAACAGGCTGTCAGTATGTGTGTCACTTTTTGGAGCGGTTAAACCCTCAACAAAAGACACACCCATGTGGTCTACCTTGAAATACACAACAATCCGGAGGGGTCGGCGGCTACTTGTTTGACCTATCCTTGCCACGAAGGCTTGCCTTAGTAGGCTGCCCGGCTGCCCAGGTCCCAAGTTCATTGCCTTGAACTTGAAGTTGCGTGGACTCCCAGGCGAAAGGGTCCCAGCACCCGAGCTGTTTTCTCCAGCAATGCATAGTTGGATATGAAGAAGAACCCGACCCAAGCGGCGAAACGCCGTGACGCCCAGGAACCGCAGAGTGGTTTGCTGGCGCTTTGTCGCTCCAAAGCACCTTGAGGCGGGCCTTGAGCCACCCTGTCGCCTGTTGCTTGCCCAGTGATCGCATGCAGATGGCTCGACGTGCCCTGCTGAAAGACTCCGTCGCAGAGGAGGCATGACCTGAGCGCACAGTATGGCCATGTATGGCCATTCAAGTAGTCGAGACGGCTTAGCCAGTGTGGTCCTTTCCTTCATTTTCGTTGGGGATCGGCCCAGGCAAAAAAGAAGAGTCGCAAACCCGAGCCCAGCAGCTTGACAGCCGTCCCGCTGGGCCTGCGCAGGTCCTACGCTTGCGAAGCCTGCGCCATGAATGCTTATGCCCGTGCGACGCCACTTCCCATAATCCCGCGCGTTGCTCCGATGAACTGTTTGCCAACAGGATCAGGCCTGCCACA
Organism: Effrenium voratum; assembly: GCA_963377175.1. Taxonomy (NCBI): domain Eukaryota; class Dinophyceae; order Suessiales; family Symbiodiniaceae; genus Effrenium; species Effrenium voratum. The sequence continues at coordinate 224,405 of CAUJNA010003294.1, read as the reverse complement.
GAATGTCAAGTTGAGTTAGCTTGTGTTGCTTGTTTTGTGGATTGTGGAGCTGGCAGCTGCCAGGAGGGTCCAGAGCACAGGAGGGGCGTTGCCATTTGATACGGCTTTATTTGATACAGCATCGGAGTGCGCGAACGTGCATCATCTGGCAGGTACTTTGCCGGTGAGGTCATTGATGACGAGCTGTACGTCGTGACTGGCTATGTAGGGCTCTTGGGGAGGAGGCCCTGCCGTGCTGCAGTTGCCCACTTTTTTGGAAGGCGGCGCCTTCCAATATGCCAATACCCCTCCGAGACGCCTTGCGCAAAAAATGACGTCACCAAGATAGGATTGTGCTCGAACCAACCCTACGAACAGCTTGTCATATGCTTCCGGAAGGCCGCGTGGGTGCAGTGAACGACATTCAAAAGTTGCCGAACGGCATACGCTGAAAGGGGCAGTTTTCATGTTGGGCTCTTGTCCCAGCCCATAGTTTACTGAGGCTCCAGGTGGCTCTGTGGCAGACTGGCTGGCAGATGCAGGGCCTTTGGCAGAGGCAAGACGCTCAGACAGAGGCAAGAGCAGGATGATGTGAGAACTCTGGTTTTGGGCATGCAGTTGCTTGGTTTAATATGACAATATGACAAGTTGCTTGGTTTTGGGGCATGCAGTTTGCCGCAAGGCAGCTTGCCGCCGCGTCATTCGGCAGCTGCCCCAATTCCAGAAAGAGAATGCAGGGGGATGCCTCGTGGACGTGACTTCCGGTTGTTTGGTGCTGGGCGTGCAACGGGCATCGGACAAAGTATCGAAGGACTTGTGCAGGTTTGAGCACGAGTGTCTCACATGAGGCGAGCATTCCTTTCGTGAGGCACCGAGCTTGAAGCATATTCCATTCTGGCAATGCTTGGACGAAATATGGTGTGAGACGGGCTTTCTTTACGGAAAACTCATTAGAGTACAGGCCGGGCGGAAACCACTTTTTCGGACAACATCTGAATTGGTAGGAACACTTCATGGACGTCTTCGGAGTCAAACAAGTGAGCTGCCCAAAGAACAGCCTAAAGAGCTCAACTCCGAATTTCGGGAATATGTCGCAAAGGGGCGCCAAGCTAGCCAAGTGAGCTGCCTCTATAGGGGCGTTACTTCCAAAGAGCTGCAAATACTGTCGGACTTCCCAAAACAGTCAACCGAGCTTCTCTCTGTATGGAGCCTGATCAGTCAGACGCGATGGAGCAACATCAAGGCTCCTCAGCTTGGGTGGGATTAGCATCAAACGGAAATCTTAATATCTAATACCCTCAACCGACACGAAGGCGCGCACACTGTGGTTTTGACTTTCTACACAGCATTCACAAAATGTAACGTTCCCTTGTTCACTTGCTAGAAGTGGCGGGGCAATGCCATTAGCAACTACCCCATTGTCCAGCTAGGGCACTGCTTGCTGAAGGACTGCAGCGTTTGAGCCCCAAACCTACCTCAACCAGTCTAAAACCTAAACCGACCCTAGATTCTCCCTAGACCAACCCGAAAAAGAACACGTTGCAATGAAAAAAGTCTATTTTTAATTGTTTGAGCTGGAGCCGCAAAATGTGTGCGCTGTTTGTTGCCTGTTAAATTAGCCATGCGTCGGGACCAAGATCGGTGGATGTGGTCAATTCCATTGTGATTTGGGTCAAGCAATTGTGATTTTGTCTTTGGAAGGAATGAAAATGGACCACATCCACCGATCTTAGTCCCAACATGTGAAAAGCAGCAAGAAGACGAGCTTTTTAATCAATCTGCGAACAACGCCGTTCAGTAGAGTCACCATGATTGCACAGAACTCACAAGATGTGTTTTCAATGAGCAAGAATGGTACCACCTCCCCCCTCTCCCCGAACCCCCCCCCCTGTAGCGCAAACAGGGCTCAAAGGATACTGATACATT
>CAUJNA010003294.1:162500-217500 GCA_963377175.1 Effrenium voratum | reverse complement strand
CTCAAAACCGAAGTGCCGACGAACGCATGCACAAACAAACAAAATACACACGCGCGAAGAAGGAAGGAAGGAAGGAAAGAAAGAAAAGCAGGAAGGAAAGAAAGGCAAGGAAAGAAAGGAGGGAAAGAAGGAAGGAAGGAAAGAAGGAAGGAAGGCAGGAAGGACGAAGGACGCAGAAAGAACAAACCATTTAACAAACAGGGCAGGCAGGCAAACAAGCAAGACAATTGCAGAAACGACACACAGACACAATCACTTGACGGACGCAGATACACCCGGGCGCATACACGATGTGCTATGTGGAAAGGCAAGCTTTGCAGGTGGGAACGTGCTGCTGGGGCCGGGCGCTGCCATTCGTTTGTGTGCCCGCTGCTTAGACGCGTGAGTCTGAAGACTTTCCAGCTTCCAGCAATCAGACCTTGTGAGAGATTGCTTTTGTTTGAGGACTTCGGCTTGGTCGCGCTGCGAAGCGGCTCCAACGCGGGTTCTGCGCCGAAGACCGCGCAGACTGGGACGGCCAGGGGGGGAAGGGCGGCTTGGCAGGCTTGGCATTGTTGGACCAGCGCGACAGTGGTACCGGTAACCAAGGCAACGCACCAGTGCCCGGGGAGCTGCCCCCCCCTTGGCTTATAACATTGTAGCCGCCGCACAAATTTTGGCTGCAGTCGTCGCATCAAGGTTTTCGAATTCCTTTTCGATTTCTGAGTTTTCTCCCGGCCAGGCGCTGTCTCAGTCAGCAGTGCCGTGGATGTCCCCAGAGGTCTTGGAGGCCGTGGCCGGGTCTAATAGTTTTTCTGCGGGTCCATTAGAGTGAGTCATAGTTCTCAGACTTTAACCCTTTCTCCGTGGGATGGCGTGAGATGCCGCGGGCGGCTAAAGCTCGGGCGGTTGCCAAAGTGCAGCGCACGTGGTGAAACTGCGCAACAGGCAACAGACCCAGCCGGTGGTGGACTGCTATGCGTGTTTGGGAGCGATGCACTGGCTGGAAAGTCCCGACGCGGAATCAGCTTTCTGCAGTGCTCTCCGGCGCACTGCCAGACGTCCCCAACCTTGACATTGCATGTTTCTTCAGGTTGACTTGACTTGCTGGTGCATGTCGCTGATTTGGCCGACGTAGGCAGTGTAGTTTGACACGTTCTGCCTCTTGTGGGTTGTTGTGGGTTGGGTGCAGCAGACTTGGACCCCAATGCTATCACCCCAAAGCTCTCAGTTTGCACATGATAGGAGAGACGGAGTGTTGACCGTATCAAAAACGAAGGCGAGTCTTGAAAACGATGTCGGAGGTATTGCAGCTCCGCGCATAAGTATTTTGGCGGCGGCTCATATTGCAGGTCTTTGCCCCACTTTTCACGGGTCCTTGAGCGCACCGTGAAGGACTTTCTAGGGACCGATTCTTAATGGCATTGTTGGTGGCTCCTGTTTTGGACGTCACGTAGCCAAAATGTGTCCATGTTGCGAGGTCTCCGCAAGGCACCGTGACGGGCCTTTCATAGTTTGGCGTGCATCTCCCATTGCTTGAGGCTTGTGACATGTCATGATTAGGCAACCGCCAATGTTGATAGACCCCACCCGGATGCCCGGAGAGCCTGTTGCAAGATGTGGTATGGTATGTGCTTCACAATGCATCATGAGAAGCCTTTCGTTTTTGCGTGCCCGATGGTTGCACGCAGATGCTTTGCGCTTGTGGTGATGCAGACGTAACGTGGCATTCATTTTTTATGTCGTAGCAGGCGGCATGTTATCCTCGAACTGCGCCAGGGTGCCAAACCCTCGCCCGCCAGCGACGTTTGGTCTTTGGGCTGCCTGGTGGTCGGTGGCCCATTGCAGAAAGCATCGAGAAATTGATTCAGAGCTTCAGAGTTTAGTCTTATCCGCTACTTGCCGAGCCTAATTCGGCTGGTTTGCTCGCTGCCCTGCTTGGCTGCACCCTAGTAGTTGCAGCCAACGTTATTGTAGCAGTTAGTGCATGTTTGCAACAGTTTCTTTCAAAGCCAGAAGCTTTTGCTTTGCGACGTCGATGTCGGCTTAATTAAATGACTAGAGTTCGGAGATTGACAGCGCTGCTTGGAAGGTGCGCTTTCCCATTGTGCGCTGCAGCCGGGTGGCACGAGCTCTTCCACAGGGGGGCGTAGGGCGTGGCGAGTTTATGGCCGTGGCCAAAACACTACATGGATGGCGAGCCATTGCAAAAGCTTATGGCCGTGGCATTGGATGCTCAACAAGATGATGGCTGGCTGGGGGCCGACGAACCTTTTGAGGTGCGAGCTCATGTTATCTACATGCAACTATAAATGTAACGTCATGTCAAAGGTGGAGATACATTGGTATTTTGCAGCTGTGTCCTGATCCGTCGGAAACAAAAGGTACGTTCTAGCGCAAATCGAGGCAACAGGAAAACAATCGCGCATTGAGCCTGTCAGGCAAGTACCGCTATTCAATCACGCATTGAGCCTGTCAGCCAAGCTACTGTCTGCTGTCTTCGTCATAGCACACAACCCAAGTGAGGTTCGCCCAACCAAGAGCTTGTCTGCCGGTTTCACGGTTGGCAGGCCATGACGGCGTCGTGCAAAGTTCTGGGAAGGTGTTGGCGACGTGCTCTGCATTTGGCAACAACCGTTTTCTGCAGTGCTGCATTAAGCTGTTTGCAACAGGCTACACGGTTAGCCTGCATGCCGGTGAACTTTGCTCCAACGCCCTGCTACTTGACTCAGGTTTGCCCGCCTGCACGGCATTGTGCAGGAGAGTGCCGTCACGGCAATCGATTTTTGGCCCTTGCCAGAGGCAGTCGGCCAGGCTGGCGGAGAAATTTTCGTTGTTCCGCGTTCGCCGAAATGTTGCTGGGAAAGACAATCTGGCCAGGCGTTCCTTCAGCTCCTTCAGAGCTACATCTTTCGAGACATTCGGCTTCTTGAAAGACATATGCCTGGCGATGCCACAGTGCAGCTACATTTGCAGAATTTTCTCCCCTGGTATCGCATTGCGGTATGTGGACCCCACTTGGTCCGCATGCTGGTTCGCAAGCATTTTCCTTCAGACAACCAGCGGCTTGGCGATCAAAGTCTGTTAGGCAGGCCCTTTGTATTTTTTATGACAAGGATCAGCAACAGCAAGTTCTGGTAAACGTTTGGAGACATAAGAAGAGCACCTTACAGCAATTGTGAAGGACACATGGCCAACAACACAGAGAGAGAGAGAGAGAGACAGAGAGAGAAAGAGAGAGAGAGAGAGAGAGAGAGAGAGAGAGAGAAAGAGAGAGAGAGAGAGAGAGACAGAGACAGAGAGAGAGAGAGAGACGGAGAGAGAGAGAGAGAGAGAGAGAGAGAGAGAGAGAGAGAGAGAGAGAGAGAGAGAGAGAGAGAGAGAGAGAGAGAGAGAGAGAGAGAGAGAGAGAGAGAGAGAGAGAGAGAGAGAGAGAGAGAGAGAGAGAGCGAGAGAGAAAGAGAGAGAGAGAAAAAGAGAGAGAGAGAAGAAGAGAAGAGAGAGAGAGAGAAGAGAGAGAGAGAGAGAGAGACAGAAGAGGGGGGGGGGGGAGGGGGGGGGGGGAGGGGGAGGGGGGGGGAGGGGGAAAGGGGAGAGGGGAGGGGGAGGGGAGGGGAGGGAGGGGGAGGGGGGGGGTAGGGGGGGGAGGGGGGGAGTAGGGGGAGGGGGAAGGGGGTGAAGCCCACTGCCCCAAAACCCATCCTTGAAGGGAACCCTGTGGTAGTACAGGTTGTTGTGTTGGTCCCTGGATCTATTCCGGAGAGAATCCAATATGCCACTGTGGATGATTGGAGGATGGATTGTTCCTGGTGGATTGTCTTGTGGATAATCCTGTAAGCGGCCTGCTAAGGTTCTTGTGCTTCACGCGATCATGAATGATGCAATGATATACAAAAGGGGCCTTGAGCCAAGTGTTGCGGGAGATCAATTGGTCTGAGAACCAAACACAGGGGGAGGGGGCGGGGGAGGGGGCGGGGGAGAGGGGGGGGGGAGGGGTGTGTTTGGTTCTCAGACCAATTGATCTCCCGCAACACTTGGCTCAAGGCCCCTTTTGTATATCATCGCATCATTCATGATCGCGTGAAGCAAAAGAACCTTAGCAGGCCGCTTACAGGATTATCCACAAGACAATCCACCAGGGACAGTCCATCCTCCAATCATCCACAGTGGCATATTGGATTCTCTTCGGAATAGATCCGACCTCTACTACCACAGTTCGGGGATAGGCGCCTGGAACAGTGGGCCTCAATAGTGGTAGCGGAGCGGGTTTTCCGCAGAGACCCAAGGGAAGATGTCATCCGATGGAGAAGGCTTCGTGGAAGCCTATTCAAGTATGGCAAAAAATCAAGGCTATACGGAGGAAACACTAAATTCATCGATGACTGCCAAGCAGCCGCCATCGTACGACGGAAAAGTCAGCTGGTTCAGGTATGAAGAACTCGTGGACGACTGGGTGACCATCACAACGGTGGAAGCACCCAAGAGAGGACCTCTGCTCAAAAGCAGATTAACCGGTGATGCATATATGTACAAGGCGGTCCTCCAAAACAACCTTTTGCAAGATCCTGATGAAGGAGTCAACTATTTCAAGAACACGCTGAAGAAGTACTTTTTGAAAGGTGCGACCAACGTGTATCTGTACAGGCTCCTCAGTTTCTTCAACCATTTTCCTCATTTTTACATCAAAATCCAAAATCCTTCTTATGAGATTGAAGGCAGCATGGATGGACTTGATGCCCGTTTTCACGGCACAGTCCCCATCATTTCGACAGTCCGTACAGTACGCAAATGCAAGAACAATTGCTCGACATCAGCAAGCAGCCGGTGTTCGAGCACCGCCTCCAGCCCTGCTCAACGAGGACGATCCAACAGTCCTCAGACAGTATATCCAAGGAATGCAGGACAGACAGCGGGACGCATTTCCCTTCGGGGATAATCTCATTGCACAGTTTTTCATTATTCAAAGTGAGCTGTCAGATCAGCAACGAGAGAGACTGACAAGTGCAATGTCATTGAGAAACATCTCACTAGAAAACTACTCCTATGAGATGCTGAAGACGCACTACCATGAACTCTTCATCACGACGAGGACATCAATCCAAGATCCATCCATCCGACCTCAAGGAGGCAACCGAAGCAACACATTCTTCATCATCGAACAAGGTGAATACGAAGGAGAAGAAGGCTTCTGGGTTGAGGATGAAGAAGGACTTGAAGGATTCATGTCAAACAACGATGAAGAGACGTTCTGGGTCCTCGAGGAGAACGATGCGTTCATAGCAAGAAAAGTGTCGGGGCGGAACTTCAAGTTCAAGAAGAGAAAAGTAAAAGGAAAATCAGGAAACAAAAAGGGCAGTCACCAACGAGGTGGCTTTAAACCCTTCAGAAAAAGCGGTTCTGGCGGAAAGGCCAATATGGCCAACGAAAACTATGATCCCTACGACCAGGCGTATTGGGGAAAAAGCAAAGGAGAGAAGGGAAAGAAAGGAAAATCAAAATTCAAATATCCCTATGATGGAAACAAAGGTTATCCATCCTATGAGAGTGGCAAAGGAAAGAGCGGACAGGAGAAAGGAAAATCCAAGACGTTCGCAGCCACCGCAGAGAAGACGGCGGAGCAGCCCGCCATCCAGCAGACTGCACCATCCATAGAGCCTACCTACGCCGGTTGGACAGACCAAGACTGGGATCAATCATCGACGTCCTTGAACAAGGAACTGTACCGATCCTTCTCAGCATCAGCCAGATGCGGAACCTCTACATGACCATCGAGCACACCTCAATGTGACAAGGTCACATGCAAGGCCTTTGGCATGAACCGTCAAGCAGTTCCAGTTCTGAGATTTCCATTTAGCCTTGCTCGTTTTGTTTGTACCCGAAACAAGCGAAATTGTTGATTTTGTGTTTTTCCTCCATTGTAGAAAATTGAGACCCCCGAAATCAGGATTTTTGCTTAACTTTGGAAAATTGGCACCCCAGAAACTTGGATTTTGTTTTTTTCTCACTGTTGGAGAGTTGAGACCCCGGAAATCTGGATTTCGTTTGGCTTTTTTTTACTTTGGAAAATTGAGACCCCGGAAACCTTGTTTTTCTTCTCTTTTTTTATACACAAAATTGAGAAAAAAGAAGCCCGGGTTTCGCTGACCTCATTGTTTTGCAGCCCCGAAGTCCAAGAAAAAATGATTGCGCTTCGCGTCTCCAAGTGAGCCAGCCCAGCCGGATCTTCAGACTGCTTTTGTTTTTTAGGCATTGGAAGCCTAGGCTCAGCATGCGCGCGCACTGCGATACGCGCAATTTGCACCCGTTAAAAAAAGGAGGCAGAGAAAGACGAAGCGGGCCAAGGCTAGCCCCGAAGCCACAACGAAAACGTGCTTCTTAATCTCCAGCGTCAGTGACGCTTCTACCCACAGTAGTAGACACTCGAATCCTATGTCAAGTCCCCCGCCTGAGCCTCCTCCACACAAGCCTTGGAAACAGAAGTGAGTTCCCAGCCCCGCCCACGCGCCAGATTTTCTTTAGCAGTTGTAGTTTTTCCGGGGGCCCAGCCCAGCATTAATGCCGCATCGGTCAAGTTTCGCAGCCTTGCAGGTCTAGGCTGGCTCAAGGCGTCTTTTGCTTTGTTCTCTTTTGCTGCTGTTATGTGTGTTGCGTGCCATGTGTGAATCATGCCTTTACTGTTGCTTGCCGCAAGCTATGGCCGCAAAAATGTTTACGACCAGAGCGGGCAGATCCGCAAGCAGTCATTTGCGCTAAGCCCCGCCCTTGCTCATTTGGCACAGCTGCATAGACTGCCCAATGAACCGCAGCCGGAGCAGCCAGCATCTACAGCTACAGCTGTGGCCCGCTGCTTGGGCATTGTGAGTTTAGGGCCTGGCCAGGAATCCATGGGCTCCTTAACCTGTTGGAGCCCCCAGGAGGAAGCCTTGTGTGACTGGCTTGGCGGCCTTGATTTGTACAGCTTGAAAATCAAGGCTGCTCTGAAGTTCCTTCAGCCTTTGGAGGTTCATTGCCCCGCCCGGTTCAAGCTGCCCTTGTGGTCTTCCGACCCTTTCTTAGGCTTTCAGCTGTTTCAGCATCACAGCGGGCTAAGCCGCAGCCAATTCCAGCAGCGGATGCAGGTTACCGCAGAGGACGTTGACAGGCTTCCTTGCTTCCAAGTCCCAGCCTTGCCGCTCGAGCTGATATTCTGCCACGCCTGGCACAGCTTGGTTTTCAGAGCCTCATGGCTAAGCGCCCGCGGGCAGCACCGCGCTGGCGAGGCTTCCCAAACAATAAGAGAGCAGCTCCAGTTTCCAGCCGCAGGCTGGGTGAAGATGGTGGAGCAAATCGAGAGGCAGCAGAAGGACAGGCCTCAGCCTCAGCCCCAGCAAGCGCTGCTCGATGATGACTGCTCCACCGCCGCCTTCACTCCCCAGCATGCCGCAGAGCTTGCCCAGCAACTCAGGGCATGGGCGCCTTGCATACTGCAGCAACAGCCGTCTGTTGAAGACAGGATTGCTGCTCAAGTGTTCCTGGAAAGCAATGTCCGTCGCTTGCGATCTCTTGCGCAAGCCGCGGGCGCAGCCGCATCTTCTGGTGGATTGAGGCGTATCGCAAGCAATCGGCTGATCAAGGCTCTATGCGCATCGATGTACTTGCGGGATAGAAGCAAGCTTCCTGAGGTTTTACAGTTGGGTCTTGAGTCAGTGCCCCAGAGTCATGCTTTGCAGCAGCAACCGATGCACCAAAAGCCTCCATCTGCTGCCTCAGTTTGTCGTTCGCAAATTTTGGTGGATGCTGCCATGTGCACCTACTTTGCTCAAACGTTTGCCACGTTTGATGGTGTCTTGTACTTGTGGGCAGACTCTAGCCCGCAGGGGCACGTCGACTGGCTTCTCAGCTTGCTTAGGGCGATCCCTTTCTCCAGCCTGCGCAGCTGTGTCCAGGCAGCCCAGACTTTGGAAACTTCAGCCACGGAATTCCAAAAGATGTCATTACCAGGAAGCGGACCTTGCCGCCTTGCAAGAGATAGCCGAAGAGCGCCACAGGCTAGGCGAGTATCTGCAAAGACACATGCAGTTGCACCGGCAGATTCCAATTGCCTTAGGAAGCGGAGAAACTTCGCTAGAGCGGAAACTCATCGCCATGTTTCGGAAAGTCTACGCCGAGTGTCAAAGCATGCAAGCCACCCAGATTTTTTTGTCCAAGGTTCGGGGCTTCTGCACAGACTTGGGCACTGAGTCCGGGCTTGCAGACGCCGATGGCTGTCAGCTTGCCGACGTGTTGCCAGCCTGGTTTCACGACTCTGGCCTGGAAGGCGAGGCAACAGTGAGCGCCCCGCAGCTGGCCCCAGCCCCAAACAGCCCTCAGGCCATGCACCACGGCTATGTTTTTCCCAATTCCTTGCCCTCTCCAGGACTTTTGCACGTATTTCACAACATGTGTGCGGATATTTATAGGTCCTTTGCCAATTTGGCTTCTTGGATTGAGTTTTTCAACCTTGGCTGAACTGTTTTACCGCGTAGAGCTCAGAAAGCGGCTGATCGGAACCTGCTTGCTTGGGACTCCTTGGGAGTTTATGAAGTCCCGGCTTGAGACAGGCCAGTACATGAAGCTCACTGCGCTTCAGGCAAAGCGACAAGAGGCCAAGGCGCGCAAGAAGAAGATCATCCGGAATAGCATTTTGCGGGAAGGCGGTGCTCAGAGTGATCGATTCAGCCTTGAGAATGTCGAGCGCATTGCAATGTCCGATCATTTGCAGTGCACCATGTCCCTGGGCCGGCTTTATAGCGTGTCAGCATCCACCGAGCTTCCGGCCCTTGATGCTGCTCACGCCCCCAAGCGCGTTTCAGCTGCTACGACAACTGCCTTGGCACTGCCGCCAAGTGGCCGGCGCCGGCGCGTGGCCCCGGCCCCGCCCCCAGAAGACTTGTTTCCGTCGGAGCTGGATGTGGCGCCCCTCCCGCAAGCCGGAGCCCTTGCTGCAGCTCCAGTGTGGAGCGCAGCAAGCGGCAGCGGAAGCGGCAACCCCGCAGCCTTGCATGCTGAGCCTGAGCCCGCCTTAGACTTTGACATGGACAGCGGCTTCGCCCATTTGTCAGACGTCCTTTTTCTCCGCTTGGTAAGCTCGCGCCCCAGCAGGCATAAGACGCTGCCTTTGCCCCGGGCCCAAAGCAAGCGGCTGGCTGCTTCTGACATGTGCGTGAGTCTTCACAAAGCTGTGGCCTCCCCTGAAGCTTTGCACGTCAGCTTCAAGCCGTGCATGACAGCCAGCGTCCAGACGCATTTGGGTGTGCTTTCTGTCAGCGGCGCTAGCATGGACTCTTTGAAGCAGACCATGCGGAGCTGGTCCAGCCGGCAGAGACTTGTTTTTACTTTGCACGGACAAAATATTTCCGCCCATGCGCAGGACTTGCTGCAGCGCCTTGTGCTGTCCCGGGCCTTTCCAGACAGCGGTCAGCCGTACCGCATTTGCGCTGCCGATAAAGACGCAATCCAAGAATTGGCTAGCCTGCAGGTAGTGCAGCCTTTGTCTCAGTCTTCTGAATTCAGCGAGTGGGCCTTGACACCCTTTGGGGCTGACAAGCTTTGCTCTCTTCATGAGGTGCGAAGCCCCTGCAAGGTTTTCCGTGAGCCCGCAGATTTGGCTGCACTTCCAGCAGACGAGCTTCCCCAACTTACCGGCTGGGATCTGATGCAAGTCCTCAGACATCAGGGCTGGGCTCTGACGCAATGCGCTTCTGCTGCCAAAGCAAAGTTACGTTTGCCGCCTTTGACATTTCGCAGCCAGAGACGCGTGTCTACATGGTCGCTTTGTGTCAAGCAGACCGCATGTTGGACGGCGGCTACATTGAAGCCATTCACCACTGTCAAAAGCAGCCTTACTACCAGGGCCTTTTGGAGGGGAAGATCGCTGGAGCCCTCGCGCTTGAGGACGACAACGTCTTGCCCGCTCTGCCCCAAGGAGAAGACCAGCTCATGCTTGATGTGGAGCTTCCCCACACTGCACTCGCAGCTTGCCGCGTTGCAGCCGACCCGTTGGATCAAATGCAGTGCCTTCAGGACAAAGCAGGTCGTCGCGGCCGCCGATCAGCAAGCCCAGAAGCGGCTGACTCTGAGCACACAAGTGACTGCGACGCCTTGCTGCGTCTTTTGTCTTCGGAGGATGAGCAGGATGACGCTGATGAGGGCCAGGCGCAAGCAAACCAGGAGAGTCACGGGCAGCAGCGGACTGGGACTGAAGCGGCGCCCGGGCGCCGCGAATGCGAAAGTAGCGACGGGTCAAAAGCCAGCGGCCCTCTTGCTGCATTGTCATCGCAGGCGCAAGCAGAAGAAGCAGCGGCGGGCCCAGTCGCCGCGGCAAGCTCTGCCAGTTCTTCCCAAAAGCGCTTAGACAAAGCCAAAGCGCTTGACCTTGCCACCAGCGCCAGCGCCAGCAGGTCTACCGCCCTGCGCCTCCTTGAACATCACCCCGACTCTTTCGACTGGGGCCCATTCCGCTTTACTTGGACTGACACAGCAAAACGCCCGCCGGCAAGCCAAGTGCCCTTACCACAAGCTCTCCCATGCCACAGGCTGCACCAAGTCCATGCGCGCAGGCCCAAATGAGACTTCCAAGGACTTGGCCAAAAGGACTCTCATGACCTGGTGCCTCTTGGCTGTAGCCTACACCAAGAAGCGGACCCACGCCGCTGTGTCGATCAAGGAAGCGGATGTTTTGCCGCAAGAGCTTTTGACCGCTAAGCTGGCAAGCTGCCCTCCAGCGCCTTCTTCTGTGAAGACAGACCAAGAGCTGGACGACGCAGAAGCGGCGCAGGCGCAGGCTGCCAGCCCGGCTGGGGAAGCCAGGCAGACAGCAGTGACTGCAGGAGCGGTCCGCCCCGCAGACTCAGACGCAGCAAAAGCAAAGCCCAAGGCTAAGGCTAAGGAAGACAAGAAAGCTCGCCCCAAGAGCAAGACCAAGCCAAAGCCGGGGCGCAAGCGGAAAGCGGAGTCCAGCCCCGCCGAATCGCCCCAGTCGGGCCAGTCAGACGCAGGCTCCGACGGCTCCGACTCCGATTCAAGCTCAAGCTCAAGCTCATCAAGCTCTCTGAGCTCCTTAAGCTCCGACTGAGGCCGCCAGGCCGCCAGGCTGTGGCGATGGACCTGGGAAGACGAAGGCGGCAGCAACGACTGGAGAGGGCAGCCCCGCACGCATGCCTGGAGCGAGGGCCAGGGCGCCTAGAACAAGCCTCGCAGTAGCGGGCAGCGCCGCGCCTGGGAAGAGGAGGAGGAGGAAGAGCGGGGCCACCGCCGCGGCTGGCAAAAAACAAACAGCACCGCAAACGCTCCCGGCGGAGCAAAGCAGGCAGCGCCGCAGACGGGAGTCTGACTGGGACGCCGGCGTAGCGCAGCACCGCCCCCGTGAGGCGAGCTCCTCCAGCCGGGATAGCTGGGGGCGCCGCCGCCCGCGGAAACCCCGCGAGAGGAGCCGTAGCAAGCGCTCTAGCGGGCAGCCCCGCCAGCAGGCTGAGCAGGAAGCGACGGCCGCAGGAGGAGGAAGCGGAGTGGCCCAAGGGCTGGGCCTGGATTTACCGCCCCGACTTCAAGGGATGGAAGTTGGTGGAAGGAGGCAGGTTTGAGCGGCGCAGCGTCGCTGCCAGGCAGCGGCGGGAGGCCCGCGGGCAGGAGCGGCGACAGGCCGCTGCAGACCGCCACCCGCAGGCGGTGGAGCCGCCGGAGCGGACACCTCCGCCCCCACCCCCTCCGCGGAGGAACCGCGCGCCAGCGCCAGAAGCCCCGCCAGCGGAAGAGGCGAAGAGCCCCACCTCCCCCACGGACCCGGTCAAGGAGGAGCCCGCGGAGCTGGAGCTGAGTCCACCCCCCGCCGCCCTTGCCCGAGAGGCTGCCGCGGAAGAGCCGCTTGAGCCGGCTGCAGCCCCAGCGGCCCAAGCTGCAAAGGATGAGGGGCAGCCAGCGGGCACTACCGCAGAGCCTGCTGATGCCGAAGAGGCCGCCCCTGCAGCGGCGCCTGCTGCAGAGGAAGTGGCAGCAGCCGTCGCTTCCGCTGCAGCAGAGGAAGCGGCCCCTGCCGCTGCAGAGGAAGCGGCAGCGCCCCTTGGGCTGGCGGCTGAAACAGTGGAAGCGGCAGGCCCGCCTGTCGACGTGCCTTCTGCTTCCTGCTCTCCAGAGAGGGCAGCGGAAACTTCCGCTGGCGCAGCCCCGGCAGAGGAAGCGGGAAATTCCGCTGATCTGGAGTCCCTGGAGGCTGACGCCCCCGGAAAAAAGAAGAAAAACAAACTAGATGAAGAAGTGAGTGAGCGGGCTGCCCCGCAAATTCCGGCTTCAGCGGGCAGCCCCGCAGAGACCGCAAGCCCGCGAGGAAAAAAACCACATTGCGCTGCTTCTTTTTTCTTCCACCAGCAACATTTTCATTTTTGGGTGATCTTTGACCTTTGGCAGAGTGAGCATTGCTTTTGGAATTTCAATCTTGTGGAGGCAGATTGTTTTTTTTGAAACTTCAATCTTGCGGACTTTGGGCTTCATTTTTGATATTTGTCCTTAGATGTGTGTTTCCATCAAAAATCCATGGTGCGCCCTCGACGACTCGAGGAGGGCGACGCGCTGGTGCTCAGAGCCCTTGAGATCATGGCGCACTTCGACCCGCTCATGTGGGTCATAGAGAATCCGGCCACCGGGCTGCTGAAGACCCGCCCGTTCATGGAGCGCCTACCCTGGGTGGACGTTACCTACTGCAAGTACGGGACTCCGTACAGGAAGCAGACCCGACTATGTGGACCAACATGCGCTGGAATCCTACCAATTCTGTCCTTAAGCCCAGTGGTTGTGCCACCAAGGCGGTCCTTAGGCTCACTTTGCCTGAAGGTCTGGTTTGGGTTGTCCGGGTGCCTTTCCATGTTGTCCAAGCATTGTTCGGGCGTTGTTCGGGCGTTGTTCGGGGTTGCTCGGGCCTAGTCTCCCGCTGTTCCAGTGCTGTCTTGGGCTGTTCGGGTGATGCCCCGGCCTTGTTTTTGGAGCTACCAGAGGCCATGTTGGCCCAGGGAGCCCCGCTTAGCCCCATTTCAGAGCAAATCGCAGTTAAAATCAAAGAAATTCATGAATATAAAAAGAAACTCATGAAAATAAAGCAAAATCCATAGCAATCATTGACATCAGCAAAATCCTAAGCCCTGCGAGCCCGAGCAGCCAAACTCGGGAAAGCGGGCTGCCCCGCAGACACAGGAGTCTGTTCCAGAGCAGCTGCTTGTTGCGTTGAGGGAGCGGGCAGCCCTGCCAGCAGGGTCCTCGAGAAGAAGGCCTTTGCTCAGGGGAGCAGGCAGTCCTGCTGGCCACAGACCTCCAGACACAGGAAGCAAAGCGGGCAGCGCCGCAAATTGGGCCTGCAAAGACTGCAGGCAGCCAGCGGGCAGCGCCGCAAACTGGGCCTGCAGAGACTGCAGGCAGCCAGCGGGCAGCGCCGCAAACTGGGCCTGCAGAGACTGCAGGCAGCCAGCGGGCAGCGCCGCAAACTGGGCCTGCAAAGACTGCAGGCAGCCAGCGGGCAGCGCCGCAAACTGGGCCTGCAGAGACTGCAGTCATCCAGCGGGCAGCGCCGCAAACTGGGCCTGCAGAGACTGGTGCGCGGGCAGCCCCGCCTGCAGAGACTGCAGCGAGTGAGCGGGCAGCCCCGCAAACCTGGCCTGCAGAAAATACACGCAGCCAGCCGGCGCCCCTGCCTTGCCAGACACAGATGGGCGGCTGCCACAAGCAGCCGCAAGGATTCTTCTGCAGCCCCAGTGCCGCTGTAATCAGTGGAAAGCTGCACACCGGCACGCAACGCGTCCCTCAAAGCGCAAAGGTAACCCGCTGCCTCCAAGTCTTCCAGAACTGCTTCTGGCCAAGCGGCGGACTCCGCTGCAGTCTGCGGCCCAAAGGCCGCTGCTGCCTTGCACGTCTTCCGCCTCAGCACTGGCCCTGTCTCCGGCCCAGCACTGCGCAAGGAAACCCATTCCCTGTCAGTCTCCTCGTCACTGCTGGAGCTGCGCCAGGTCATCTCAAAAGGAAGCGGGAACTTCACCGCAGCCCGCAGCAGTCATCAGTCGCCTGAGTGCCGCGCTGTCCTCATGATGCACCAAGGCCCGTTTAGGCCTGGGTGCATTCATGGGGACATCGGCGAGCGGTGCGATGCCGCTATATGGGAGAATCTGCGGTCCAGACTCGCATCTTTGCAGGGCGCCGCAGCAAAGAACAAGCGGAAGTCACAGGACGGAGCTGGAGCCGCCCACGGACTTGCTTTTGTCAGAGAAGCTTTCGAGCGGGTGCACGCCCAAGACATGGAAGGCTTAGCGGCTTTTTGCTGCAGGCACAGGCGGATGTGCCCTGTGCTGGCAAGCAACAGCAGCGGCAGCCCCAGCCCCAGCCCGGGCGCCGCGGGCGCCCGCAACGGAAGCGGCAGCGCCGCGGCCGCTGCCAAGCCATATGTTTTCCACATAGCCGGCTTCAGTTGCTACGATTGGTCCGCTATGGGGGGTCGCAAGAGCTGGCTAGGCGATTCCACGTTGCCGTTTGCGCAGTGGCTGGCTGAGCCGGTGGCCCCGCAGTCAGTCGCGGAAGACATTGTGCTGGCGGAGTGCGCAAGCCAGTTTGATGTGGATACACTTGCGGAGCTGACGCAAGGTACCTTCACAGTGACTCCGCTTACTGTGAGCCCCGCTTGCTTCGGAGAGCCTGTGGAGAGGAAGCGGCTGTACATGGTGCTGCTACGGGCAGGCCGGCTGCAGTGGCACCCCAGCCTTTGTGGCCGTGGCCAAAGCAGCGGAAGCGGCGGAAGCGCTTGCATCCAGGCCGCCTTTGACGCCACGGTTGGGAAGCAAGCGGTCATGGCCCCCCGCCCAAAAGTTTTGCGCGCCGCCAGAAGAGGTCAAGGACTACGTTCGCAAGCTGGCCTTGGCTCACCACCTGCCAGCAACCACACGCAGCGGCCGACATTGGAGCTGCTTGCAGGCTCTTTCTGCTGGTGCCCGGGCTGCCCCTGAAGGAGCGAGCGGGTGACTCCGCAGATCTGGGCGTGTGGGTCAGCAACATCGCGCAAAAAGCTGAGTACATGGGGCCGTGCCATGGCCGAGTTCCAGCCATCTTGAGGCAAAGCCAGCTGTGGGTGTTTGGAAAAAAGCGGGTGGCCCTGCCTCTTGAGCATTGGGAATGCCAAGGATGGAGCTTGTGGGCCGACACACCGTACAAGTGTGAGTTCGCGTCAAACTTGCGCAGCTTGTCAGACTCCAAGCTCGCACATCAGAGCCATCGGAACAGTGGTCGCCTTCGCGTTGGCTTGCACGCAGCGGGTTGACCCGCCAAGCAGCGGCAGCGGCAGCCGCCAGCAGCAGGTGCTGACAGACTCCAGTGACTCCAGCCGCCAAGCGCAGGCGGAACTGCGCCCCAAGCGGCAGAGGCGTGCCTGAGTTGCCAAGGCTGCCAAAGGCAAGTAGTCAGAGCGGATAGCCCCGCCCCAGCCCCAGACATTCGGACGCACTTCTTGGCTTGGAGTTGCAGAAAAAAAGCGTGCTGTTCAAGAGTTCAAGGTTCAAGGGACGACTGAGTTGAGTGTCTCTTTGGTCCGTTTTTTGGGGCATGCTTGGTTGCCAGCTCACTTTTGATCCACGGCATTGGCTCTTTCCGCTCATTCAATGCAAACTCGGCCACCCTTGCAGATTTCATGTTCAGAGCCCCACGCCCCGACGCCCTCTGCCATAGCGAGCCCCCTGCGCTGGAGCTTGAGTATGACGAGCCAGAGCTTGAGCCTGGGCCGCGAAAGTTCAGCGCTGCAAAGCTGCAGTGCCCAAAGCTTCGGAAACGCGGAATACTACCGCAATGAGCATTTACGGCTTCGCGCTTGTGGGCTTCATCCTGCTTGCTTGCCTCATGTGTGTCTTCGCCTTTCTTGCTTGCTGCTTCACTCATCTGTCTGTGCAGCGTGCAGAGAAGCGCATTATGGACACACTGCACAATATCACAACTTGCCGAGAAGTTGACTTTTACAATGCTGTTGACGACTTAAAGCGGTCTCATGACTTCCTTGCTCAGGAAGTTCTGGAACTTAGACAAATGGAGCTGGCCCTTGACACTTTGCGACAACAACTTGCCCAGCTTAGCGAGGCCAACTCCAATCCCAAGTCAGCGGGCACTACCGCTTCGCCGCTGTGCCGAGATGGCCCGGTCTGGGATGATGATCTGGATGATGATGCACGAGCTTTTCAAGCTTGGGCAAAGAGCTTGAAGCCTCCACCTTTTCCTTGAAGGTTCACTGTTTCACTGCTTCATTTGGCTGTATAGAGTCTCACACTGAGACTGAGTGGTAGGCTCAACAAACAGACATCTCGGGAGCGTTTCAGGAAAACTGAACTCTTCTTCTTGCTTCTTACTTCTTACTTCTTGCAGCATGCGTATGAGTGTGAGTGCGAGTATGACTGCCACAATTCATGACATTCAGGCCTCAGGCCAAGGCTAAGGCGTCACCCAGGTTTGTCCATCCAACATTAGATCAGCAATCCACCCATGCCACACGGTCACCACACCATGCTGACGCCCTGCCCCCTTCTCTTTGCAAACGCTGACATCCCCCAGCAGCGCTCCTGCAGCTCATCATAGCTTCCAGTAACTGCAGTAATTTTCAGTCACTGACCAGTGCCAGCCAGCAGACAAACAAGCCCAAGTTGCTGTCTCTAGCGTCTGGCAATAGTTTTCCTTGCCCTGCTCCCCTTCTACTCAACTCCATCACCATCACTTTGCGCTGCGCTGCGCCGCTGTGTTCTTCCAGGCCACCGCACATGCCTGTGTTGCCATCCCTGTCATGCTGCCAAAGCACCTGGCCCAGACATAGCTGCCATCCTGCTCACTAGACCTGCCCGCCCTCAGCCCTGACCGTGGCCCCCTCCCAGCGTTTTGCTTTTACCTCCATGCCCTCCGCGCCCCTGTCTGTTCAGACAGCCGCTCTGCTGCCCGCCGCCCACCTAGTCACAACCTTCAATTGCTGCGCTCAGCACCGAAGTCCAAGCAGCTTGTAGCCTCAGGCCCAAGGCTCTCTGCAGTTCAAACATGCTGTGTCGCGGGAGTCATTGTGTTTTTTGTCAACATGTCAGGTCAGCGAGTCAGCAAGCGTAGAGTTTTTGTTCGGGCTACAGCGTCAAAAGTAGAAGCCGCTTGCAATTTTGCAGGCTGCAGGCCCTAGGTCTAGGCGTGCAGGCCAGTAAGGAGAAGTCACTCTTCCTCCACTCATTAACTCAACTGTCAACATAAGCAAGTTTTAGCTCATTTCTTCCCTCCCCATTTGTGTTTGAGTTTCAGCCGCCGCCTCAAAAGTCCATGCCGCCGTTGCCGTTGCTGCTCAGCGCAAGGAGTCCTGCCTAGCGAACAGCGCTCGCGCTCCCAGCCGCGCTTGCAACCTGCTGCGCCGCGCTGGCTGTGCAGCCCATGCTGTCCCTGGAGCTGGAGTCGGAGCCAGGGCAGGACGCCAGCCACGCCCTTGCCGCAGCCGGCGCAGCTGCAGGGGCAGACCCGCCGCCCAGCAAGGTCAACAAAGCCGGCGAAGGGCGAAGAGCCGGTGGAAAGGAAAGCCGGGGACAGGCACGGGGAGCGGCGGGCAGCCCCGCTTCAGCCTCAGCTGAAAAGAAGTGCTCCGGCTTCTGCGGAAAGCTGAAGCCACTGGAGGCGTTCAACAGCGACCAGTCAAGGTGCAAAGAGTGCTCTCTTCACCACCGGGCCTTCTGGCGGCTGGCGGGGAAACAGGCGTGCCGCGAAGACATGGAGGCTATGGAGCGGACAGAGCCGCAGATGTTCAAGGATCTCATGAAGGAGTTCATCAAGGATCGGCAGCGGGTAACCACCGCCTCCGCAAAGGTGAAGTTTAGCATCCAAGAGTTTAAGGCCACACTAGAAGGAGGAAGAGGAGAAGGAGCTAGCTCGAGCAATTGAGCTGTCCATGGCCGAAGAAAAGGAAAGGGAGGCGGCCCGGGCCGCAGCCGCAGCCGCGGCCAACGTCAACGCAGCGGGAGAGGAGGCGGAGGAGGAGGCCGTCACAAAGCCAGCCGCAGCGCAAGCCGCAGAAATAGCTCCCGCAGCTCCAGCGGAAAGCCCGCCACTGAAGGAGGCTGTCCCAGCCATCCCAGTCCCAGCCCACGCGGAGACTGAGACAGCAGCAGCCATCAGCCGTCGACGCTCCCGACGCTCGCCAAGCGGCAAAACATGCACCATCACGAAGCAAAACAAGTGGACTTCGAGCGGACACCTTTGGTGACATGACATTCATTGATCACTGTCAAGTTCTTCTTGGAACAGGAGAACACATCATTGTTTTTGTCATCCTGGATGGAGCAACAACATTGCTCACTGCAGAGGCAGTGACAACTACGCAAGAAGCCGAGAACATCACTGTCCTCAGGAATTTGTTTTGACCAGTACCACTTGCAGCCCGAATCAGTTGTCGCAGATCAAGCCTTCATGACAGATACATGGGAACATTTCTATCAGTCCCTTGACATCACACCGATATCCTTGGGACCGAATACACCATGGCCAAATCGAGCTGAAGCAGCAGTTCGACTCCTGAAGGCACAACTCAAGATCATGCTAAGTTCCATCAAGGCAGGTACAGCACCTGCAACACTGAAGAAAGTGACATACAGGCAGCTAGTGAAGGCCGCTGTAACTGTCAGGAATCAGACCGTCACCGACAGGGGTGTAACACCATTGGAGCTCGCATTCGGAAGACGACCAGCAGATCTCATCCAACTCGATGTCGCAACACCAACTCAGTTGACGATTGACAGGAATGAAGAAGAGCTGACAGCCATCCAGATCAAGCAGCTGTCAAAGCAAGCTTTCCAAGAAGCACGTCAATCCGAAGACATCCGACGAGACCTTGCTCAAAATCTCCGAATGAGTTCAAAGCCTCTTCCGGTGAAGGACAAGGTATTCTACTGGCAGGAAGACAAATCCAAGATTCGTTCCGATGGAAGCAAGGGAGGAATATGGCTAAAAGGAAAGGTCATTTCCATTGAAGGAGCGATGGTAGGACTTGATCCTGGGACTCGACTCATCAAGGTTTACATGACGAAGCTCAGGAAGGATGAGACCATCCCTCCGGCAAAACCTGGAATTGATCTTCTGTTACCAGAAGAGCGAGAATCCTTGCAGAAGGAGCAACCAGGCTCCTCTGCAGATACCAAGAAAAAGGAATCATCCGCACCAGCTCCTAAGCCAAGATCCTCATTGCCATTACGTATCGCGGGAAAAACAACTCCAAAACCTGTAGTACCTCATCCAGCAGAGAACATGTTCGTCGAGGACCTCACATCCATTCCTGAACAAGCACATTGGATTGTGTACGTAAGGGAAAGATCCACGTTCTCGAGATCTTGCAGGAAGTGCCAGATTTAGTCAATGCTGCGCACTATCAGGTCTTAAGGTTGGGACTCCCGTAGACATCCGCACAGGATTCAATGTAATGACATCCAAGGGACGACGCATGGTCATGGAGATCATCAGGGAACAAGCACCTGATGTCATCCTTATGGCACTGGTCTGTGGACCATGGTCAAATATGCAGAACATCCAACAAGACCAACAAAAGGTTCGGGAAAAGCGGAGACGCTACCTTCCCATGGTTGAATTTGTGGCATCCATTGCGCGATATCAGTTGAAGCACAGAAGATACTTCATCATCGAAAATCCTCAGACATCCAGGATATGGTATCTGAAATGCATGCAACAATTGTTTTCAGATCCATCCGTGACCTGGGGAGATTTCCATTTCTGTGCATACGGACTTAAAGATCCTGAATCCGGGCCAAGAAGTCTCAAGCCCACGAGCTTGATGCACTGTTTACCTTCCGAGGTCATGAGACCGATCTTCAGAAGGTGTACAATTTTTCCAGCTCAGTCAAGCATGAATACCAACCCCTAGAGGGAAACGCTGGTACCTTCGGAAGCAGGACCAAACTGGCACAGGTGTAAGGATCCAGTTCTGTCAGGATCTCGCGCACATCCTCCTACGACACTTGCAGGTGAACCGCTTGACAATGAGGTGTACCTCTTGGAGGACTTTTTTGAACCATTCACCATCAAGCAGGTTGATAACCTGAGAAAGGAGATGGAAGCCATTGACAAGGAGTTCAACATGACCAGCAGCAGTCTTGCAGTCAGAATCCAAGACCTGCCTTTCAACAAGGACGTTCAACCATTAGTCATCCAGGATCTGCTAGTTCAGAAGTTCCAGAAGACGATGAAGCAGTACCCACCTGGGACTGAAATCGATATCTTCAAGCAAGATCCTAATGACTGGCGATGTCAGAACATGTGGAATGGCTGTAAGAAGTTGAGACAATTGTGCATCTCATCCACTCAGTATGATGCATGCACCGCATACGTCCACACCATTGGCATCAGTATGCCTATTGCGTCACCTCCGGACGATGCAATCATATCCTTCTGGCAGCCTGATCAGCTGAATAGAATTTGGGTCTTGCCTGCATCAACATGCAATTGGGAGAAGTATGATTCGAAGACTTGGCATGCTGTGATGTTTTCATCCGTTCATCAGTCGTTCACCGATGCGCCGGCCATCAGGCCGATGCCCATCGAGACGGATCCATTGGATCCAACGGATGCACCTCAACAACCTGACACGCAGCAGCCACCTGATCAACCGGACCATCCCATGCCTGATCCAAGACCTCCAACGCCACCGGACGAGAACATGTCAGATCCTCCTCCGGGTCCTCCACATCAGCCTGATCATCCCATGCCGCCAGCACCACGCAGTGTGTCACCAGACAGTCCAGTGGATCCTCCACTACCGCCACACGACAAGCCGGGAGGAGATGCAGCGCTTAAACGGCAAGAACAGTCCATTTCATCCTCAAGTGGACTCAATCGACTGGGGGGTGATGTCTCTTTGCCGTCACAGTCGCAATCATCCCAGCCAATTCTTCCGACTGTCGTGGTACCTTCACCACCTGCGATTCTTACAAATCCCGAAGCAGAAGAACAAGATGAAGATCTTGAACTGCCAACACTTGCGCAAGAAGAAACAACCGGCAGTCCATCAAAGAAGCAGAAGACTGGGAAGAAGAAGAAGAAGCCAGATGACAATGATGAGTCCCCTGGGCATTCTCCCAGACATGATCCTGCATCTTCATCCAATTATCATCCGAACAATCCAGCGAATTTGCCGGTCCAATATGAAAGTGAGGAAGAACTGATTCCTCATGTTCCAACCTCATCCGGCACTGGAAGTTCAGAAAGAACCATGAGATACGCTGACCAGGAAGATGGAGATTCAGAAGACTCTCAGAGGACCAGATCCTACGATGATCACCAAGCTGATCTCGTTCTAGATGAAGCTCATTGGTCACTCATGACAGCCGAACAGAAGATCTGTGCGAACACCGGATCGTTTACGGTTCCGAGAGATATCGAAGGCAACCCTGTCCTTCTTGGACGCGTGAAAGGGACCTTCAGCCCATCGCCCCGATGCGGATTCTCTCATCAGAAATACACAGATCAGAATCATGTTGACCAGTTATGCAAGAACATGACCGACGATGACCGTGCACTCTTAGTTCTGTATTCATCCAAGCAAGAATCCTTGAAGGCTTCA
The DNA here is from genome assembly GCA_963377175.1 of Effrenium voratum. Taxonomy (NCBI): domain Eukaryota; class Dinophyceae; order Suessiales; family Symbiodiniaceae; genus Effrenium; species Effrenium voratum. The sequence goes on along the minus strand of CAUJNA010003294.1, from coordinate 195,911 downwards.
TCCACATCCGCACTCATTGGCAAGAAGCGGAAGGAAGCTACAGCCACAGAAATAAGAGCTTATCAGAAGCAATTCCTGGAAGCCAAGCAGCTTGAGTGCAAATCATGGCTTGACAATGAAGTGTACACGCAAGATTCAGGTCAGGAACTGGGTCATCGGTCGCTGGGTTCTAACCCTGAAGCGAGACAAGGATGGTAACTTCCTGAAGACCAAGGCTCGCTGGGTCCTCCGAGGCTTCCAAGACAAGCAGAAGAATGATAGCAGACAGACAGTCCTGCTGCATTCAGGAGTGGTTTTCGCCTTGCAATCCAAGCAGCCTCAAATAAAGGCTGGAATATATTCCACATGGATTTGAAGACAGCATTTCTCCAAGGCGAAGCATACGATCAGTCTCGTGACATCATTTGTCAGATACCTCCTGAAATGGGATATCCACCACACATTGGAGCGCGCATGAAGAAGCCTGGGTACGGGCTGAATGACGCACCCCGCAGATGGTGGAACATCCTTGACTCCTCGGCACTTCGTTCCTACGGACTGGTGCCAACCCGGGCAGACCGTTGTACATACGTGTACTACGACAAGCAGCTTCCGAAGCCCGCATTGGTGAGTGAAAAGGAGTCATCCACAATTTTCGATCTCGAAGGAGCAGTTGATTACCTCATGGATCCTGTTTCTGGTAACAATGCCAAGAATCGACAAGTTCATGGAGCACTGTCTCTTCATGTAGATGATCTTCTTATGACGGGGGATGACGTGTTCGAGAAGGAAATCATGGGACGACTTCGGAAAGATTTTCAGGTTGGTTCCGAGGACAAAAATGATTGCCTCTTCGTAGGACAGCGCATCCAATGGAAGCAAGATGACAAGCACGGTTGGTACATCAATGTTCATCAGAATGTTGCCATCGACGAACTGCAGGAGATCACTTTTGACAAACACCTGAAGGACGACACTCCTCTTACTCCACAAATGCATACTGCATACAGAAGTGTCCTAGGTCAGATCAACTGGTTACAGTCGCGAACGCAGTTCCACATTGGTTATCAATTCTCCAGGTGTGCATCCAAGGCATCATCACCGACCATTGAGGACGTTCGCGCCATTAATAAGACAGTCAGAACCATCAAAAGCATCCCGCTTAGCATGAGATTCTGGCCCCTTCGTGGCAAGACACGCATAGTTGGCTATCCAGATGCATCCTATCGCAACAACGAGGATAAGTCATCCCAACGTGCGCATGTTATCTTTCTTGCAGAGCAAAGAGATCTTCGCCAGGGCTCATCGAACTCGAGAGGCTCACTGGTCGACTATGAGACGCACAAGATCACCGCCACAACCATGTCCACTACTGTTGCAGAGTTGCACGGACTAATGCGTTGTTACGGTTCAGCATTATTTCTTCGCGGCCTCTGGTCAGACATAACGGGCGAAATTGCAGATGTACACATCCGCACTGATGCGAACAATCTTGTCACCACAGCATTCACAACACATCAACCGGAACAGAAAGAAACAATGCATTTGATCCAGATGTTGAGAAAGGAAAGCAACAGTGGACAGATGCACGACCTTGCACATGTACGGAGTGAAGATTGTCTGGCAGATTCGCTGACCAAGCATTCAGCTAAAGCAGACGAGCTCATCAAGGCCGTCCTCACCAGCAATCTCTTGAATGTAGATGCGCATCCACCCTTCCGTACCATGTTGCAGAACAAGGCATTTTTGGTTGAGTGGCTAGCACACAACACGAAGCACGGACCCGACATCATTGCTTTTGCAGGAAGAATCCATGTTTGCTTATTGGGGAACCTGGGCATGATCCGCATGTCCACGAATTCTGATGCATGAGTTTTTCCGTTTTGCATATTTTCAATTCCTCAAATCCGTGATGCGCGTGTTTGCACTTGACCCATTTTGAATCTCAAGAAATATGTGTCTGCGTCCGCAGCCACTTTCAGTTTACAACCAATCCGACCTTTGCAATCTTGTATGCTCGATCACTTCGAAGAGATGCCCATTCTCAAAATGATCTTCGGACGATCCAGCGCCGCGGCACCTGTGCCAAAGCCAATGATCAAGAGACGGGCATCACCGTTGAAGGAATCCCCTGCTCGTGATGAAGAAGATGAGACATCAGACTGCCCCATGGAGCAAGTCGCCGATGAGAATCCATCCGCCTCTCAGCAACCCGAGAATGTCAACATGGAGCAGGTTGATTATGATCCAGATTCCGACGACGATGATTCAGATGAAGAAGGGCATCCTCCCGCAGGAAGGCCTACGTCAAAGGCGATGCCGCATCCGAAACTTGTTCCAAAGTCACCGCCACCAGCATTGAGGCTTGTCTCCAAGGTCAAGCCAGCACCAAAGAACATCCTGGATGAAGAGACGGAATCCGACAATCATCCTGGTGATCGACCTGCACTTCCAAGGCGACCAGTGATGCGGCCTGTTCTCACATCCAATGATCGGTGGTTTGTAACATATGGATCGGATACAAACATCAGCCTCCAGAAGGAATCCGTACACCCAGGACCTTTCGGAAACTCAAAATTCCTGAATTTTGTGTACGAGTACTACAGGGAATGCTCAACCATCCTCGATGTCAATCCGGATTTCCACTTCGTTCCTGAGCATGAGAGACCACATGGAGTTAAGGTATTCTGGTTGAAGGCCAGATTCAACGATTACTGGCAGCCAACACTCCAAGGTGAAGGACCTCATACGGAGAAGCAATACATGGACTTCATCAAGAAGGTCTACAGCATCTGCTGCTACACCAATGCTCAATCCGAAGTTTACGGAACCGACATCATCCCGATGGTATGCCACAACGGCAACATTGATCTCGAGAAGACCGTCCAGAATGTCGAACAGGTTTGCAAATACTTCCGCATGGATCCATCCAAGGCGAAACAGATCACAGATCTCATCCTCTGGCGAATTGAGAGAATGAGCAGATCATTTTCCGGATGTCTTCGACATGATCCAAGGCATGGAATCCATAAGGAATGCATACGACAAGTGGACATGGGTCCTGATGGATCCGTCGAGCTCTATGACGCATTGACCTGCATCACACATGCCAGGAACTTCATTGGAAATAAGCCCGGACTTCTCTTGATGGCTATGTTCCCGAGCTATGGAAAATCACGTTTCGAAATTGCGTTCGTATTTCCATCCGTGGACGGGCCATATAAGGAGCGCAAGGCACGGGGAGAAATGGTTCCAAGGAATCGATGGATCGACAAGCTCACCACAAGATCCGCACAAAATGCACTCAGGCCCGATGGCAAGGAATTCTATGTCGATCCAGAGATGGAGTTCTACGTGAGATGCAACAGCGGACACACGACAAGTCCCAATCCTTTGGACGACCCCTGTACTCTGAGCAGCAGAAAGAGCCTCAACACGACGAACCGGACTATGATCTACCAACGGAATCTATTCCGCCAAGTCCGCATCCGTCAAGATCCGAGGCGCCTCATGAAGATGAAGGCACAGCTCAGCCCAAGCACAGAATGCGAAGGCCGGCACCGCCATCCATTGAAGAAGAGAGAAAAATCAAGCCGTTCGCGAAGAAGCCCATCACATTCATGTTCCATGCAACCTGTGGAAATCAGCTCTTCAGCATCATGGAGCACGGGCTCAAATGTGGGAAATCCCAGTCAAACCCTTCGGGGAGAATGCACGTCCACATGGCATGCATCGATGACGTCATCCTTGACGACGATGAGTCAGAAGCCGCATTGACCCATGTGCCAGCAGGAAGAGATGCACTGTTGATCCTTGCATTCCTCAAGGACCAAGACTATGGCATCCGACTCTCCGAAGAGCGAACAGCGTTGACAGACAAAACCATCGAGGCAAGGAACATTGTTGCAGCAATTGAACCTGATGGCAGCCTCATAGCGAGCAACAAGTGGATCATGAAGAAGCATCTCAGTTATGAAGATTACGAGATGTACGACACCAAGATCCGCAAATTTGCCGATGCCTTCTTCAATTATGTGAACTCCACCAAGCACAGCAAGGAAAAAGATACTTCCTCAGAGACCAAGAAGAGACGGCATTCCACCGATCAGGACGAAGCTGAAGAAGAGACGATGGAACCCTCCGGGGAAAGATCCGTCAAGCCAAAAATCATCGTGGAATATCACAATTCAGAGAACCTAGATGAGTTCATCCAAGAACTCAAGGGAATCTATCTCGAAACAGATTTGAACAAAAAGGACGCAGAGGAAGAGCTCGCGGAGACCAAAGCAAACCTCTCCCGCTTCATGAACAAGTTCAATAAAGATCCAAGAAGAGCTCATCCCAACTTGACAGAGTGCGAGAGAGCCTCATTGGCACATGTCGATCCCGATGTCAATCTCGGAGAAGAAGAATTCTACTTCCCTCATCGAGGAGAATGTCCCACCATTGACGAGTACAAGCAAGCTCAACCAGGATCCGGATATCCGATTAAGCTTCCGCTTGGATTGAAGAAGCTCAGGTCACATGATGACCCGGAAATCATCCGAGCCTATGCCGATATCCTGGGATCGCTGATGCGGCCGACCGACCGTCCTCCTGTGGACTATCTCAATCAAGATGCATGAGTTCACCTCATCCATAGCGATCAACAGGCTTACCCTGAACCATGGAAACCTCACAAGGAATCCAAAGCTGGACAACAGGGAGGTGTACAACATGCCGATGAAGGATCGACCGATCGTAAAGATGATGATGCAGAACAGTGCACGCATCTTATGCCTGAATGAAGCAGACGCATTCTTCAGTCCTAATGATGAGAAATCCAGGGAGCTCATCAAGACGTTCATCCGATACGGTTACAAGGGCATCGTGATCAAGCAATGGTCATCCAGACCGATCGCATGCTTTGTCCGTGGCGGACCTTCTGCAAGAGTGGAACTTCTGGCAAGACACATTTCCACCAAGAGCCAGAATTGGGGAACCACATTCGGAATGTTCAGATGTTTCTTCGGAACTGAAGGAAGTTGCACTGATCCCGAATACGAAATTCCGACCTCGGATTGCTTGGCAACCACAGGACCATCCATGTTTACTGAATCCAAGAAGTACATTGGACCGAGATTGCCAACACGCACCATTGTCCAAGGACATGGCCGAGACAAGGAGATCGTCGTTCTCCATATCGAGCAGAGTGATGAGTTTCGTGGCATGGTCCCGAAATCATCCAACAAGTCACTCCACGAGTATGACGACCGCCGCATAACGAGGGCAGATCTCCCATTCGCTACCATTGGAGTTTTCCACATCCATCCTTCAATTAGCCATGGAGCAGCAAGGGAAGATCTTCAAAATGAAATCATGCCGCTCGTGACTGTGTACCGATGCGATGCGATCACCGGAGACGCCAACAAATCAGCGAACACCTACAGCAAACTCCAGCACGTCGTCAATCCGGCCAACGGTCTCGTGAACATCCTCATGAGAGCATATCAGAGACTGTGGAATGAAACGAAAGATTTGCCATGCAATGGAGACTTCGTGCACCCTAAAACCCATTGTCCGTCATCACCTGTACATAAAGTGTGGATCAGGATATGATCGAACATTCCCAGATGTGATGATGACTTTCGTATTTGGATGGGGCAAAACGAACATCCAGCAGGCTTTCCGGAAGGACGAGATGAACGGCATGGATGATGAACAACTGGAATTCATGCGGAACCATCCAACCAAGGCCATATTCGATTACCAGGTCTCACCCGCAGAGCGCTTTAAGCACGTGAACAATGACATGTTCATGAATGGCTCGCAGGACTCCGACTCTCACAGTCCTCTCATGGTTTACATCCGCAGCAAATCTGCAACCAGGCAACGCAGCTCTGAGAGATACCAGGAGTACATCAAGAAGAAACAAGCCTGGACCCCGCAGGAGTACAAGGACTACAACAAGCAGTGGGGACATCAGAAGCAGTGGAAGGACTAAAGCAACTCGACCTGGAATGATTATGGAGACTATGGCAGTCAATCCGACAGCAGCCGCCGATGGTATCGTCGATCCGACTGACCATGAAGATTCATACGTTCAGCGCCACGAACTCAATTCAGATGATTGATCCTCGCCGTCTACAAGACTATACCATGAGTGAGAGATCACAATCGTCCCGCGTGTACATAGCGTTGTACATCACCCTTTGATACATCTAGGTATCTCAAAAAGAATCAGTACATAGTGTTTTCCATTTCGAAAGCCAAGACATTTCATCCGAGCAGAAAAGAAGATGAATCCGGCATTTTTAATACACATGGCTACGGCATACAGCATGGCTACGGCATACATCAAGGCTACGGCCAAAGGCCATGAAGCCAATAGTATTTCATACTTAGTGCTGGAGATCAAAAGAAATTTGTGTCTGTTTTGTGTTTGGTTCTCAGACCAATTGATCTCCCGCAACACTTGGCTCAAGGCCCCTTTTGTATATCATTGCATCATTCATGATCGCGTGAAGCTTAGCAGGCCGCTTACAGGATTATTCTCTCCGGAATACATCCAGGAACCAACACAAGAACCTCTACTACCACAGGGTACCAGTTCCCTTCGGGGATAGGCACCTGGGGCAGTGGGCCTCAAGGGGGGGGGGAGGGGGGGGGAGGGGGAGGGAGGGAGGGAGGAGGGGGGGGGAGGGGGGGAGGGGGCCAGCATTGGTGGTTCGCTGTCGTACCTTTGCTATGTACATCGACTAGGCCTTGAGCCAGTGATCAATAAATCCGAAAAACAAACGCACAGGGGGGGAGGAGAGGGGGAGGAGAGAGGTGGGGTGAGGGGGGTGAGGAGAGGGTGAGAGGGAAGAGGGGAGGGAGGGGGAGAGGGGGGAGAGGAGGGGGAGGGGGGAGAGGGGGTGAGGGGGGAGGAGGGGTGAGAGGGAGGGGGAGGGAGAGCGGGAGGGGGGAGAGGGGGGAGAGGGAGGGGGGAGAGGGGGGAGAGGGGAGAGGGGGGAGAGGGAGTAGTCGGGGGCCTTGCCCCGCAAATAAATTGCTTCATACATACCCCCCACCCTACATTTTTTTTCATCTTCCATCTTCTACCCTTATTTGTTTTCATCATTTTTCTACATTCCTTTCTGTCCATCTCATCCGTTGTTTTATCATCATTTTTCCAAAATTTTCGCCATCCTTTTCTCCTTTCTCCTCGCCTCATTCATTTCACCAACTACCCTCCAAAATGTCATTTCCTCAATCTCCTCGCCTCATCCATTTCAAAAAAATAAATTTTGCAAAATATATTGCAAAAAATATTTGTCATCAAAAAAAAAATCGAACTGTCTAAAAACGATTTGTCCATTTCCCGGACAAAAAATAGAACAGCAACAACATCACTCCCCTCCTTCGTTTCATCACTTTCATCATATATTTTTTTGGGGCGTGGCCCGCCTTGTAGGATTTTATCTTCAATATATAAAACGCTATACTTACATTATAATTATAACATATAAGGGTATAAATGTTATTATTATAGTATGATTAATAATTATGGGTTACATTTATAGTCAGGAAAAATGTCTTCAAATATGTAATCTACATATTTATCAATATCGCCAATGTCTATATATTTGATATTGTCTTTTCCTATTATTGAATAAATATATTCCCAGAAAAACAAATTAACTAGTAGCCATACTTGATATTTAGTGTTGTAGTAAGACCCTGTTTAACATAATCGTAAGGTGGTCTTTCATACACAGTTAAAAATATCAATATTTCATCTTCAACATTTCTTTCATCTATATTTTTAAACGCCAAACAATTTTCTATTATATTTTGATATCGTCTCCATCTTCTACAAGTTCTACATATATTTTCTTCGTCCAAAGAATAATCAATAATGTTATTAACTATTCCATTAGGTAAATTCAATTTATATAATTCCATATTTTCCTTTTTGAAGTGGCAACAGTCGTAGCATTTCTTATTGATATAATTATTGATTTCGGTTTCCACCATTGCTATTATAATATATATAGTGTTTATTTATTTAAATATTTTTTTACAAGAAATAAAATTAAATATTGAAATATAATTATAACATATAATATTTTACATGTTATTATTATAGTATGGTTATAGGTTAATTTCAGGATAATAATTTAATTTGATATGTTCATATTTGGTAAAATTATGTTCATGAATGTATTTTAGTATGTCATTAAATTCTTTCAGTTTACTTGATGGTACAAAATGTTTTAAACGCGTAGGGTCATGTAAACGACTGTTAAATCCAGATCTGTATTTCTTAAACCTGCTTGGTGCCAAATTAAACTGTAGCTTTAATTCTTCTTCCTTTGGGAATTTATATAACTCATTAAAATAGTATACTGTAGAGACATCACTAAAATATCTATTCGCGTGGTCAATTGTCTGGTTCAAATGAATGCAGTTATCGCATTTGCATTTACGTTCTCCATATTCTTTGATTAACCTAATGGCATTGAATGGCAACTTCAAATAAAGTAATAGTGATGAATTGTAATTATGTTTGGATAGTTCGTGTTTGAGAATCTTTTCTGTTTCATTTTTGTTTAAGTCATCCAAGAATTTATTAATAATCTCTTCTTGCTCTTTCTCTGTAAATTCAACCATTTCTATTATAATATATATAGTTTTTATTTCTTTAAATACTTTTTTCCAAGAAATAAATTTATACCTTTAATAACTCATGTCTCAAAAATGCCCTGTCATAATTTTCAATATAATAATATTCCTGTCCTAACTTCTTTTCAATCTTTGCTATTTTGTATGTTTGTTTAGTCCATACTCCTACTCTCTCCTTTTCATTCGGTCTCCTTTTCCTGAATATCTTAACTTCATTTCCTACATTTAAATCTGGATAAACTCTATTTCTTTTGGCTTTCATACCTAAATTTAAACTCACTTCTAATTGATGTTTAGGCTTTCTTGCTTCTGACGGTGTTAAGCCGTGCGAAGTGTGCTTTATTCCATTGTTATAAGTTAATATAATCTCGTGTATGTAGTCTGTCCATTGAATAGCCTTTCCTTTTTTCTCATCGTTTTCAACCCTCTTATACAAGCTATCTTTAAACGTCCTTATCGCCCTCTCCGCAAATGCTGGGTGTCCTCTGGTTCTGTGCAACTCTATTTTTTCATCCTTCAAGAAATCTATAACACTTTGATTATTATAAGCTCCTTCGTCGTCAATATAAATTAGTTTGGGCTTTCCACCCATTTTTTTAATACATTCCATCAGTCCTGCTAAAATGTCCGCTGGCTGTTTTGACATAAGCGGGACAACAACCATATACTTAGAAAATATGTCAATACACATCATGCCAACTTTCATTTTTTGTTTAGGGATATCATTAATGAAAAATAAATCAATTTGAAACTCATAATATGCGTTAGGAGCTACAAATGAATTCTGTCCTCTTGGCTTGGCTTTCTGTTCTACATTCTTCCTAAAAAACTCATTGATATCATTAATAGTAATTGATTTATCTTTTTTTCTTGCTTCTTGTAAAGTGCGGTTCTTTGACCCGAAGCCTCCCTTATCATAATAAACATTATTAATAATATCTTGCTTAGATGCCATATAAAATAAGATAGATATTATTTTTCCCGGCGATTACAGTTTAAACAGTAAGATATACAGTTTTCCTTATGATGGGCATAATCGTTGTTTATTCTTTGGGCTGTCATATTGCTATTTATTACTCCATTATTTATTTCTATGTCAAAATCTGAACTGCATTTATTACATCTGGTATTAAGCCTGTCAAATAACCATTTGACATCAATATATTGTTTGTTGTCTATCTCTCTCTCTGCTTTCATGTCTTGTAATTTATATTGTTTAATCTTATGTTCTAAATATCTGGCTACTTGTGCTTCATTTAAATCAGTATCATCTACGTCTGCTTTGAAAAACTTGACTTTATTGATATCTCTGCATCTCGTGAGGGCTGTCCAAATCCACTCACGGCTGACCAAATGTGATTTATCCCATTCGTGTATAGTAATGCTTTTATCTAGAGAAGCCCCTTGAGACGAATGACATGTAGCACAATACGCATGTATAAAGTGCTTGTCTAAAGTCGTGGTGTTTGTCATGAATATAGTTTTACTTTTGATATCTTGGATTTCTACTTTCCAATCATCAATACTAATAATTTCATAAGTAATATTTACATTAAACACCTGCCCAATTTCTTTTTTATAAACTCTGCATATCACATGCTCTCCAATTTCATATTTATCTGTCTTTCCTAAATTATTTCTTACGGTTTTGCTTACCCATTTGCACCTAGCATTAGTATAGGCTATGTTATGCTCTCCTTCCATGATGTCGCTTGTAGTTTCAAAATGTTTATTTACTATTTCCTTAATGGGCAGTTTATTTTTCCAAATGTCATTATATATATCATTCAATTTAATTTTATCTTCTTCTGTCTTAAGTCTCTTAGATATCTTAAGATAAATCTTATATTTAAATATTTGATTAAGACAGTTGTTTAAATATGTCTCGTGGTCCTGGGTGTTAGTTAAATCAGCTATAGGTTTCAACTGCTTCCCGTCAGCAGTTCCTATAATTATCTTCTCTGGGTACGTATCCTTAAACTCCCTAACTCTGTTCAAAATATAATTGCCCGCCATACCTAGCTCATCAAACACAATACAATTATAATCAGAATGGTCAAATGTCGGTAGTCTTTCTCCAGCTTCTATTGGAATACTGAAAAACTTGTTTAATGTTACGGCGTCGGCTTCGGTTTCTTGCTTCTGCTTGTTATTAGAACATACGAATAACACATTATAACCTAGATTTTTCATATATTCGCCTATATAACTCTTGCCGCTTCCAGCCAGTTTTGCTTTTATCAACACCGGATTACACGACACAATTTGCTCACAAATGCTTTTGGTGTCGTATTCGTCTTTAACACGAATTTTTACATTATTGTAAGTCGGAATTTCTGATAACTCATTAACCTTAATTTTGTATATATCGCTCGGTGGTGATACTTGTTTATTATCTTCAGCTCTCCATCCTCCCCTTTTGGTTGAAAACTTAATCAATGTTTTGGCCTTGTCAATATTTTTCCTATCAATAATGAAGGCATCGGTTTTAACACTATGCACATTGATATTGTTGTTTTTCAATGTTTTATAATCTTTATGCATTTTAAAATTATGTCGTTGCATGAGTAGCTCTTTAATATACCTAAAGCCATTGGTTAAGTCTTGTTTATGTGTCGTTGTCAATGTGTAATATTTGACTTCTGATTCTTTCTCAACGTTTTTGATATCGTATTTTTTACCATCTATAATTTTATAACATTCACGACAATGATTGTGATAATACATATTATTTTTCCAAAATTTATATGTACCGTCATCAGAATTCCGGTACCTATCATCATCATTATCATGAGCCTTAAATTCTAAAACCCATCCCTCGCCTCTTTCCTGTTCTAATTCTTTAATATATTCATCTGTCATCTCTGTCAAAACCTTATCATCATAAAATCCACTAATCTTATTAATTCTTCCCCCATACAGATTTTGATGATACAATGCTTCACTTAATGTATCAAATACTAAACTCTTCTGAGACTTGTTAGTTCCCTTTTCTAACAATCCGATATTTACATTCGAAATCAACTTTTTAACCTTGATGTCTTCACCTAAATTATTTGATATGTTAGTCTTCCATAGGTTCTCAACTATACTTTTATAATCTACTTCATAAATCGAAGAAGGCTTTTTAAAATATAGAATTTCGACTTCGTCAATAAACTCTTCTAAAAACATGCCATATATTAAATTATATTGTTTATTAAAAAATAATGATGTTTGTTTTCCAGTAAACTTAACTAAGAATAAACATAATTCTCCCATGTTATTAAAATCATGTTTACCATACTCATAAGGCATCCAAATGTCAAATTGTTTAAACACTGGAATTTTTACGATTTTAGTTAAATTATGTGTATATGCCTTGTTCTGGTCAATCTCTATATGTAATTCATTACTATGATAAAAGTAATGAAATTTACCAGCGGGTGCTACTGTCCTGCATCTGTTTAAAATTTCTACATCAATGTCATTATAATAAGATTTATGCAGTGGATTAAATAATGATTTATTGAATTCAAACATCGCCCTTGACATCCTATTATAGGTGTCTTCAGTTTCTACTGTTATACTTGCATTGAAGGCATCAATCAAATTTTGTGTTTTTATCCTGTATGTAATTATTCTTTTCTTAATCTTGAATTGAAACATCAGCTCCGAAATGATACACGCACTAAATTTAATTTTCGGGTCATATCCCGCCTGCTTTGCTTGATAATACATTTTCGCCAAATCATTGTGTGTATATATCATTGTGTATTCGTCCTGTTCGGTGTGTTTTAATATGTCATCCAGCTCTTCAATCATGATGCATTTAATGGGTTCCTCTCTATGATTTAAATAAAAGTCGGTAGAAGCATTAACATTGATATTATACTCTTTCTTTATTCCTAAATTTGATTTCAATTGTTTCAAGTCCTTATTTAATGTATATATATGGTCATTCTTTATTAATGCGTAGAATGTTTTGATATTGTGGTTTCTTTTTGGTGGGTCAAATGTAAAACTCAAATTACCTACAATATCGAAAATTCTGGCGGTGATGGCATACTCTTTAAATACCTTGTTCATGTCTTCTATTGAAGCACCATGGTTTTTGAATTCCTCGTCTGTTTTGTCTATGAGTTTCAAAATACTTTCTCTGGTCATCTTCTTCATGTTCTTGTCTTGTCCGTAAAAATCATTCAATGTGTTAATCCAACATTCGTTTTCAACATAATGCTTTACCTTAATGGCTTCCTCAAAAGTGCAATATTCTGGGTCGAGTTCTGTTTCCATATATCTATGAAAAATACCAATATTATTTGCGTTTTTTTAAGTTCTTCTTTTTAGGGTCATAATCTTTAATATCTCCTTCTACCGTGTCGGCATCATAAATGACTACTGCATCTATATAGTGCTTCATTGTCTTGTAATGCCTAGCGATGTCGTCATCTTGCGCCAGTGTTTTAATAACCTTCTTAAAAAGGTTTTTGTCATACAGTCTAAAAATTCTCTTCTTGACTAACTTCCTCTATCCATCTTCCAGTCTTCACTCCCGCATGCTTATCATCAAAATGCATGGGATAATATGTCCCGCCTTCAATGTCTTTAAACGATGCTTTTACCTTATGTGCTCCATATCCACTCATAGTAAAAAAACGAAATCCGATTGTGTAATCTCTGGGTTTTGTTTTGTGCCCTCTTGTTATGTTCTCCTGTTTGTTCTTTTTCATTCTTTCGTTTAGTGGTTCTCTCTCTTCATATGTGTTCATAACCTGGTCGTATTTTTGATTTGCCTTGCTCTTTTCATCCTCTGATTTTGCCTTTATGAAATCATTAACTATCTTCTCCGCTGTTGTGTATTGTGATATTTTCCTGTCGGTGTATAATCCTATAATGTCTCTAACCTTTGCCTTTTGTTGTGTTGATAAATTCCCCTTGTTCCTTTCGAGTTTGCTTTCTAAAGAGTTAATATTTCTTTTTACAGCTTTTGATGTCATAATAATATTTATATTATATATTTTATAGTGTCAATATTTCTTTAAATGCGTTTTTTCTTGAAATGTTATTTAATAATAATTTATAGTATATAATTATATTTTATGTAAAACTTATTTAAAGAAATACTGTGTTAATAATATATTAACAGAATGCCCAGATTATCAAAATATCATGATGTTACTAAGGACTTGAACCCGGATGACTACACAATGGAAGAGATACAAAAACAGATGGCTATATACAACCGCTTGTATTATCTTAAGAACCTACAAAAAGAAGGATGGATGGAAAATAAAATTGAACAAAGCAAAAAGGCATATCGTCAGAAAGCCATAAAGGAATACATAGAAAAACAAAATATAGATATTGATGAAATTAAAAACCCTCAAGAACTACTTGACAAGCTCACAAAATGAAATACTTAATAATATTATGTTGTTTAATATTATTAATTATTTAGATTTTTTCTTTTTCAATAATTTAGTTTCCAAATATTCTACGCGATGGATTAGTTTTGATAAAGCATCCCAACTAATACAAGCCATTCTGTCATAACACATCGTTAAGTATTCTCCTGAATCATTTACAATATTATATTTAGGATTTGTGTATTGTTGAACATCTTGAGCAATCCATCCTAATTCAGTCTTTTTAGTTTTTTGATTTTTAACAAATGTTTTAATCTTAATGTTTTTTACCATATTTATAGTGTCATCTTCTACATCTTCAATATTATCTTTCAGTCTCTTATCACTACTTAAATTACTAACCGAGATGCTACATTCTTCAAAGCAAGTCCTCAGGGTAGTTTTTTTGACGGGAGCGACCATTTAGAATTATTGAAAGACCAAGAGATGAGAATATTAGACAGACAAATGAGAGAGGCAATGACGAAACAAGAAGCACATAGAAATGGACACACATATGCAGTTCATAGAAGAAACACAGAACCGGCAACAACAACAGATGATATCCAACCGACACAAGCAGAAGAACCAACAATAGCACCTGTGCAAACAGAATTGCAACAACGAGCACAACAAGCAACACAAAGACAGCAAGAAGCACAAGAACAACATAGAAACTTTATTGCACAAGGCGCATCGTCTATTTTCAATCGCTTAATGTTAGGACGCTCAATATCAAGCGACATAACTGACAGCCCAGAATTAATACCAGATGAGGAAATGATGACAGCAAGAGAATCGCAATTAAGTGAAAAAGAAAAATTAATTATATCAAGAATTGATGAACTACACCCAGACATTCAACCGGAGTTTAAACAACAAGCGTTTGAAATATTGTATTCAGTAAGGGACAGGCAACCACGAATTTTTGCTAATAATTTGACTGAAATGAGCAAAGTCGTAAATGATTTATATATTATGCAACTAATTAAGGCAACGGAGTTTGAAGAATTTTCACATCTAGCAAGACTTCATAAGAATGCAAAAGGCGATACAAAGAAACCAATAACAGACCAAATCGCCCAAATGTATGGCGACTTAGTTTATTACAAATATATCGCCAAACCCCAACAAGTAATAGGAGCAACTACCAAAAAGATGGCAAAACCTCCAAGTCGAGCAGCAGGAAGCGGTGAAAGTAAATAATAATATAAGTATATTTAATGATAATATTAACTAAAAACATACTGAAAAGAAAGAAGCAGAAATTCAATGATAAATATGATGACGACAGTTTTACAATACATAACCTAATGAAACCAAACACTTCAACAACAATACAACCACCGAAACTGATGAAAAAGGGCATACCGAGAGAATTTATTGACATTGCAACCAATACAGATACAATCGCCACAGAAACCAGAGAGACTCAAGAAAAGTTATACAATGATGCAAATCAACAATTAAATATGACATTTGAAGCGTTTAAGGTAAAGGAAAACCAGGACAATATGTTTCAAATAATGCTTAAAAACTTTTGGCGCAACACATACAAAAGAAATGAGCCAACAAGAACACAAGCAACACAAACATTGAAAAACCAACGTGACGCAATGGTGTCAGCCTTTACTAAAATGCTTGACAACAACAAACCGCCAGAACAACCGCCAAAGAAACCACCAGACGAGGATGACAGCGATGAAGAAGAAAAGAAGTTCAAGCTGACAAAAATGATAGAAATAATGCTACACAACGGCGCTACAGTAGCAGATATAATATTAAACTTATCACATAGCGCAATTGCAACAACAATAAATATCGCAGATTTAGTTAATCAAATAACAACAGGAAATGCACAAAGTAGCAGTAGCAATTCATCAAATGAAGCTATTAGTGTTCATAGTTCTCCACCTATTACTGTTCATAGTTCTTCATCTGAAAGTCCAACAGAAATACCAGCGCCAACTGAAGACGAAGATTCAGAAAAAGAAGAAAACCAACATTTCAATTTTGAAAAATTAAAATCTAAATAATATTATATATAATGGGTTCAAGTAAATCAAAACCAGTAGAAATTGATGACGAAGAGGCTATTAAAGTAATAAAAGATATAGATGTAAATACGATAAGTGAAATGTCAAGAATTGATATTCTACAAATAAATTCATTGAAAGCAATAATCAATAAATTAGAAAAAGTTAATGAATGTAAAAAAGATAAAATATATTATAAATTACCTGCTTTGAATTTATGTAGTTATTCTTTATTTTGAATTAATAACATTAAGCCTATGGCTTAATGCTATTAATTGCTTATACAACTTCTTTCACTTTTTGGCGTTGATGTTGAAACAGTGCTATTTGTTTCATCTATTAAATGTTCTTCATCAACAAAATTATTTTGAAATCTTAATAATTCCTCGTCCGTTGCCCTCCTCTTCAATGCCTTATAAAGTTTATGTATCCAAGAATTAGTATGAAAATTATAATTACCTCTACGATACAATCCACCACATCTACATAGTTTCATTGGCATATTATTATATTATATTAAGTTAGAATATCTTTATTCATCATTTGTAATTTGAAATGCCTGTTCAAAATTGATATGAAACATTTTGTTAATGTCTTTTGAATTCATATTCACGTAGAAAAAAGAATATGGAGCAAAATTAACGGCTTGATGATACATATCTAATAATTGCTGTTTATCAACAATGGCGCTATTTTCTTCAATAAAACTCATTAGCTCACTGGCATTTTTCAACCTAAAAATATATAATGAACTGGCATTCAAACGAATGATAGGCGCTAAAACATTGTATTTTTGTGTTGAACAAATCACACTTACTGCATCGTGCCTGCCTCTTGTAAATAATCCATGTAATAATTTACTATATCTAACAAATTTAGGGTCGTCTGCGTGGTCATCTATAACGATTAATATTGAATGCAGTTTCTTTATCTTTTTAGATTTCATATAATTAATTATTTTCTTCTGTCTTTCAATTACATTTTCTAAATCACTTGGATTATAATTATCAAAATAAATTTGTTCTTTTTCATCATCCACGTGCAATTCATCCCTGATATATTTTTTAACTTCTGTAAATGTAGGGTCGTTATGGACGCTGGGTGAAAATATAAATATTCTTGCAAATGAATTTCTATAAACATTCAATATTAAATTTTGAATAAGGACAGTCTTACCGCCTGTCGAAGAAGCAACTATAATACTTCTAAATGGTAATTTTGGCACGTGCTCATATTTAGATTGTTTGAATTCATATTCAGTTATGTTTATTGGTTTTATTATTGGAACATCTGTCATAATTGATATTAAAGATATATAGAAAATAATTTAATATTATTTATTGTATGAAAGCATTGCTATGATATGAATGGTGTCTATCGTAGTAGAACAGGCTCTTTCATCAACTTCAATCAATAAGCATTGAAGCTAATTAGTTTGATGCATTGTAAAGAAAACCCCAAGTGCTGTGCCCTCCGAATATTCTATCATGCATGAAAATAATAAGATTAAATAAATATTTTATCTTATTATTTATATGACTATTATCCATTGCAGTTGTGGTAAAACTTATGATGACAAATATTTATTTAAACATCTAAATTCAAAATATCATCAGAAATTTGTAGAATATAGATGGAATAAAGACGATACAATGAAAAAACTTTACAAGAAAAGAAAGACAGAAATGAAAAAATAATTTATCATTATTATTTAATATGAAAAGGAGTTATACAGATTATATTAATATAATAGATGAAATGGAGAATATAGAACAAGTACTAATAACTGATAATAGATGTAAAAAAATATGTTATTTTATTTTAGAATTAATTAAGTTTTTGATACAATATATTAAAAATATAAATATTAATATAAATGCCAAAAAAGAAAAACAAAAAGAATAAGATAGGTTTAAGTGTTTCTTCAACAGATGAAGATAGCGGAGAAATTGTTAAAGAAACAGCAGTAATTGAGTTTTCTTGTCCGATGTGTAAAAGGATGTTAGAAATGAAAAATGAATTAGAAATAAAAAATAATAAAAATTGTAAATGTTCATGTATTCCAACAAGTTTCAAAATAAGTAAAAATGATAAGAAAATGAATATTGATAAAACTAAAGACAGTATCAACTTAGAAACTGATGTCCATAATATAACTTTTAAATTTGGTAGGCAAGCAACACCATCCGATAATAATGAAAACGAAACACAGGAAACTGTTAAACAAATGATGAAAAATATATAATTAAATAAATAAATATCTAAATAAATATATAGTAATGTCTGAAAATGAGAATTATACTATTAATGATTTAATGAAGAAGATAACATTAATTGGTAAAAAAAATTCAAAAACTTAAATGATATGATTAAATCCATTGATGACAAAATAAAACCAGTTGAACGCGAACAACAAAGCAACGAAGAGAAGGAGAAAATCGATAAGATATTTCAAGCAAAATCTATAGGTAGACCCAGTGGCGATTACCCTACAAAGCAAAAGAAATACTGCGATATGTTGAATACAGGAAAAATCAAACAACCAAAGCAACAAACATTAGAGTTTTATAAAATTACAAAAAATGATGATGAAGTATATGTATTATTTGAATAATTAATATCTAAATAATTCTAATAATATGATTTTTTTAGAATTATTTAGCAACAAGACCTATATAAAATACCTCGTGGTTTGATATTGGACACTTTGATGAGTTTGACGGATTAAGGATTTTGAGTTTGATACTACCAGTATCATTTGAACGATACTGGTAGTATCATTTGAACGATACTGGTAGTATCATTTGAACGATACTGGTAGTATCATTTGAACGATACTGGTAGTATCATTTGAACGATACTGGTAGTATCATTTGAACGATACTGGTAGTATCATTTGAACGATACTGGTAGCAGTATATAGCTTTGCCATACTATGATTATAACATTTATACCCTTATATGTTATAATTATAATGTAAGTATAGCGTTTTATATATTGAAGATAAAATCCTACAAGGGACACCGCGCCTACATTTTTTCATCATTGTAGGCTTGGATTTACACTTAAAGAGAGAACACCTATAGATAATAAGGATGGAAATTGAAAGAAGGTATTGTAGCACATGCATGTTCAATCAAAAAGCCGACAAGTTTGAAGAAGGGTTCAAGACTTGCAATATATGTAGAGCAAAAAATAAAAGACACTACCACAACAACCCTGAAAAATACAGAGAATACAGAAGGGAAGATAGAAAGAACAATCCTGAAAAATACCAAGAAAGGCAAAGAGAATACATGAAGGAATACAAAACAAGAATGCATTGTTGTTCGTTATGCGATGTTGAAGTGCAACTAAAAAGCAAAGCAAGACACGAGAAAACAGCATGGCATCAAGGAAACCTGAGAAGAAGCGAGAACCCTGAGGAGAAACTGCCAGAACCTGATGAAATCAAAATCATAGATGGCAAAAAACATTTTAGGTGCTTGACATGTAGAGCCAGTTTTCTACCGTATCAATGGGAGAAACACATAATGGAGAAGCATAGGGAAACTTAGAGTGATTGATACAATAATATGAACACTATTGTATCATTTACTGATTAGGAGTGATGATTTTGGTATTAACCACAATCCTACAAGGGCACCACGCCCCAAAAAAATATATGATGAAAAGTGATGAAACGAAGGAGGGAGTGATGTTGTTGCTGTTCTATTTTTTGTCCGGGAAATGGACAAATCGTTTTTAGACAGTTCGAATTTTTTTTTGATGACAAATATTTTTTGCAATATATTTTGCAAAATTTATTTTTTTGAAATGGATGAGGCGAGGAGATTGAGGAAATGACATTTTGGAGGGTAGTTGGTGAAATGAATGAGGCGAGGAGAAAGGAGAAAAGGATGGCGAAAATTTTGGAAAAATGATGATAAAAAAACGGATGAGATGGACAGAAAGGAATGTAGAAAAATGATGAAAACAAATAAGGGTAGAAGATGGAAGATGAAAAAAAATGTAGGGTGGGGGGTATGTATGAAGCAATTTATTTGCGGGGCAAGGCCCCCGACTACTGAGGGAGGGGGGAGAGGGGGGAGAGGGAGGGGGGAGAGGGGGGAGAGGGGAGAGAGGGGAGAGAAAGACCGGGCAAACAACTGCAGCTTGGCCATGACAGCAACATGTGCCTAAATGCCAGGTTCATGTTGTGCGCTGCCAACGTTGCTATGCGCTGACGCGAATCAGCCGGCCACTGGAAAACCTGATGGTCAGACATCTCACTCCAGAACGCATTTTTCTCGAGTGGTTTCCGTGGTTGAGTGGGGTCCCCGCCGCTCACAACTATCGCGCCCACCCACGCGCGAGCGCCCACCCACCCGCACGCCCCCAGCAGCCTGACGTGACATTCAATTGTAGCAAGCGCAAAAAGAGACAGAGAGAGAAGGGAGAGCGAGTGACTGAGGACTCAGAGACTGACTCAGAGACTGGCTGAGTGTCTAACTGAGAATGACGTGACTCAGAGTGACTGAGAGTGAGTGAGTCGCAGCCAAACGATAGCTTTCAGCAACTTATCCTAGCCAACGAGCCCATGTACCGCATCAAGTTTACTGCTCTGCCAGTGCCGACTGCTAGCTGCTAGCGTGAGGAAAAACAATGAACGTTGCTCAACGTTGGCCATCCAAGCAAGCACTACGCGAAATGCAAGCAATTGGCCTTGCCTAAAAAGCTATACCCATCTCCGAGAGAAATCAAAAGTCAGGATTTCTCACACATTGTTTTTTACGCAGTCTCTTGAATAGATCCTTTCTGTACTGATTTTATTTCAGGGCAGATGATGTGTTTTCTGTCTATGTGCCGAAAAGCTTGAAATGGCCGCAGGTTTCGATTCCAGGCATGCACGTGAAACCAGTTCATACGCACTGAGGTCGACAGTTCTTCTGGCCCCAGTCAGCTCGACGCTCAAGCCGCTGGCGACGGCTCTTACAGCCTCTCCGCATCCAAAGATCGAGCGCGCCATCATCATCACGCAGGTGAATCTACTGCAAGAGTTGCTTCTTCTGTTTTTGTTAGCAACTTCCTCGCAAAAGTCTTACCATGTCGATTTGTCGGGTTGCCAAGGTGTTTGCAATGCCTCCAAGTGCTGGTTCTCATATAATTGCCGCAGCCTCTCAGCTAGCATTGCTATTTTTGAAGTGTTGGCTTGGTATGCTGGATGCAGTCAAGCCACGCATGCCTCAGCTGAGGTCAATCACGGGTTCGTTTGCGCTGCATCACTCTTGCGATGGGTAAGATGCCCCTGCATTGGACATGCACGCAAGTTGTCAGATGAGCTTTATCTGGCGCCTTGGTCATTTCAGTGCCTAAACTGTGCAATGCTGTGATATGGATGTGTGTTTTACTCGAGTCCAATCAGTAGAGGCAGGCAAGTACCAAGACCTGATCGTTGCAACATGATGCAAGCGTGTCTTGCTGAGACCCTGACGCTCAAAAAGTGCTCATGTGGAAGCCCGCTGTTGCCCCAAAGCCGCAATGCTTGCATCAAGAAGAAGGAGGACTGGTCACGTTTGCCCTATGAAGAGCCCCTTGGCCACACATTATGGCACCCCAATGGCCCATGTGGGTCTGGGTCAAAATTAAAGGTTGTCCTCGGTTCTATTTACTAGGGTTCCATTTGGAGTACCCATTTTTGACCCATACCCATCTGACATGTTTTTATTTTTGCTTGCTTTTGCCGCTTGCTTTTGCCGCTTGCTTGGCTGCTGCAGTTGGCCAGGTTTGAGTTGACGCGATACCTGCAGCCACCCAGCAGCACTTGAAGCTGACTGAGCATATGTTTGTTCGGCCGCGGGCAGCTTGGAGGGCTGGGGTTGGATTACTCAGAGATGCTTGGCTTGTTGTCGCACGGGTTGTTCCATCGCGGCTTGTTGTCGCACACAAGAGAGCAAGAGTAGCAGGGCTCCTTAACAGATACATTTGCCCATTTAAGACGTGGCTTTCTCCACCAAAAACGGACACCACCATTGACAAGGCAACGTTCAGGATAATGAAAGGATCCCTGAGCAGGGATCAAAGGCACAAGCCAATGTAAATCTCCTTGCGCCAAAAGATGCGCCGCTATACCGAGCGCCTGGGGGCCAAATCTCAAGCAAGACCAACTTGTCTTATTTGGCCCTCAGGACTTTATTTAGCATCATTGGTGCTGATCTATCGGCCTTCGATCGCATCTACGGCTATCGCGTGGCACCATACATGACGCTGGTGGTGCGGGAGGAGTGGAACCGCCAGCTTCCACACATTCAGCATTGGCTTGGGCCTTAAGTCGTAGATTGTGCTTGGTTGGCTGGGTAGGAGCCAAAGATTTGTCTTCCAAATGTGAGCATCAGATGGCGTCGTTTATTGTTTGCCACTCTTCAAACACGTGCATACATTTGTCGTGGACATGACTCAGCGCGGCTTTTGCCGTTGGCATGTTGGGTGACGAGTTCCAATCAGGCTTGAGGCCAGATCAGCTGCAGCTGACTTCTAGTTATGCGAGGCTGAAAGTCGCAGGCATCGCTTACAAGATTCACATGGGACTCTTGGCTGCGAGTCTTTCAGGAGGGTTTTTGCATTGTTATCCCCAAAGCTGGCCTCTTCTCGAAGAGGCTTTGCTTGAGGTTTGTACAACCAGGAAAGGGATATACAGTATACGCGCTAAAACATCAATATGTTTCAGGCCCTCCCTTAAATTTGTTTAAACGTTTAAACGTTACATAAACATGTTTTTACCTCGAGCGTATCGGGTTCTTCATTAAACACAGCCATTTACAAAACAACCAAGCTGATGCAAATCCCGATGCCCCCGTTTTCAAGGCTGGGTCGCTCTAGAAGGCCTTCCAAGAAACAACAGCCGTTCTGGCTCTCACTTTACAAGCCGTCGGTTTCAACATTGACTTGGGGGGGAGGGGCTGAGGAATCCTGCCCGCTTTGCTGACGGCTGCTTTGGTTTCTTTTCTGAAGCACCCAGCAAAACAGCCCTCTGGAGCGAGCGAAATAGTTCAGTCTACCATGTTGAAGCAATTAACAATGCTGAAGCAGCCCCAGATGCAGCAACTGTTTAGGCAGACCGTTTTAACATGCATAAACATTCAAACAACATTGAAGCAGTGTTTGCGACATCGTGCATTCGGACCGTTTAAACAGGTTCAAACGTTCAAACGATGTTTGAAAGCCACGCATCTAACGCACACTACTGTGTTGGAGCTGTGAGACATTTGTCGCGGCGGAGTGCGAGTTCTCTGCGCGAACAATCCCAAATCGCTTTGCCCTACACCGTCCTTCGCATTCAGTCTGGACAGAAACCAGCGCAGCGGGGACGAGTCAAAGGAGACGAAAGCAAAACGGAAATGAGGCAAACTCCCAGTGACAGTCGCTATGACAAGAGGACGCAAGATGCAAAGATGTGGGCAACTGAGATTGAGCCGGAGCGTGGGTTGACACGCGACATGTTCAGGTCGGCCCCTGCTGGCCATCGGGCAACTGGACGGGGGAAATTCTTCGCCCCTGTAAAAGAACTCCCTCTTCCAGTCTGGCAAATTTCCGCAAGCGATGAATGAAGACCTCAAAATAAGAAAAGCGGCTGTACCTGAGAAGTTGCCATGCTTGAGTTGGAGCTGCTGATGTGTTCGGGGGTGTTCTTGGCCTACCGCACGTATACTTGTACGGAAGTAGCGATTCTCGAGCAGGATGCCGGAGTGTACGCTTGCACTAAAGAGATTCGCGAGCGGTAGCTGCGGCCGGTTGCATTTTTGAGCTTGAAAGCACGGAAGGCGCCAAACGCCTCAAAACGATCAATCGGAAGGTGGCTTTATCCACTCAACTTGTTGCCGAGTACCACCCCCATGGGCCACGAGAGGAGGGCTGGCGAGCCTGCAGATGTTGCAACGGACCTCAAACTATTTCGGGGTTTCGCCAAGGTGCTTCCAGCGGCCCAAAGATTTTGGAAGCGCCAGCACCACGCTTTGTTGAGCCCTGCCCTCCAGGACCAGGCCGAAGTCGGGAGTGCGGGGATGTGGGCTTTTGAATTCTTTGTGGGCGACCAATGCCGCCTGGAAATGGAAGGAAATGCAAGATAAATTTGGAATCGTGTGGTCAAAAGGTTCGAAATCTGCGTCATGGCCCAGAGCTGATGGTTTTTGTTTCTTGTGCGCACGTCACTGAAATTTGAAGGGTTCACGCAACCCCTGGTCAGGTCTTATGAGGCAACCAAAGCCAGATGATGAATCTACTCCAGGCTGGGCCAGAACGTTTGATTTTTTGCCATTCACTGTGCTTTGCCATGCCCTCGTTTTCATTTTTGGACAGGGCCGCCACTTCCCAGCCAGAGGGACTTCACGATCGCTTGGCTTTGAGGCGGATGCGTGAAGTGGGCGTTTCACTTTCAATCGCAACTGGCGGACGGCCAGCTTTTGATGTTTGCACCGTGGGACAGGTGCGCACAACCATTTGAAATGTCCAAAGTTTACCACTCAACTGTTTGATGTTGTGTGCATCGAGGTAGCATATGGCATCATCGAGGTAAACTACGGCACAAATCCTCCCTTGAATATGGGGAAGGTCGCCGTGGTTTCCTGATCGCTGGGCTTCGGTGTGGTTCCAATTTTGGGAGAGGGCATGAATTTGTGATTGAATCAAACAAGTATCCTGCATCATGCCGACAGAAGCTTCAGCCGCGCTTGACCAGCGTAACACCATGCTGAAAGCCCAAGTAGTGTCGCTGCGGCCACCAGCTTGAGGGTGCAGCAAGCATTTAGCATTCCAATTCCGCAATATGTTTTTCATTTGCGGCTTAATGGGGCGGTGCTGATGTGGCGGTGGAAACAGTGACTTATGAGCCCTGTTGCATTTCCCAAACAGCTGAATGTCGCCCATCATCTTGTTTGTCGGCTTCATCAAAACGGCTGGTCTCCATGAAGAGCTTCCATGGTTCTTTGCGGCTCAGGCAGACGCAGCTTTTCGGTTTCAGTCACTTTCCCGCCCTTTCACCACCACCACTTTTAGACCACCACCTTAAGACCCGACCCAATTGGGCTTTGTGCTTTTGGAAGTGTCAACTTCCTCCTCCACCTCCTCCTCCTCCTCCTTTCCCTTCCTGCTCCTGCTGCCTGTTTTCCGTTTGCTGCGCAGTTCAGCCTGCCACGTTGCTAGCTTACCTTCGATATTGTTTTTTTGTGGTTCCATGTCGCATGGCTTCAATGGGCATAGGAGCCAGCGTGAAGAGTTGTGCTTGCAGCGGCCTTGCCACGTACCATATAGTTGCAAATACAAGACAGGGATATGCAACGACTCAAGTTGGTGGCTGACCCCGCTATCATCCAAACCCGGTGACAAGCCGGTATCGAGCCTTAACTGGGCGAAGGGCTCGTCAAGCCGCGCGAAGAGGTTGGCTTTGAGCTGCTTGCGACATGAGGGCGCGCTCCTGTACAGGCAGCATCGGGCTGGGACTTGAGACGTTGAAGATTGGAAAGGTCCCAGCCCCCGGGCTTGTCACTCATTCCTCCCGCGGTGAAGGGGGTATGAGTGGCCCGGACCCGGGCCAAGATGCTTTATCTCAGAACAAGCCATTGATTTACACGTGATTTCTGGAAGGCCTCAAGGGGGCTCCGCGGCTGGTCCGGAGTGGCTCCCGAAATCAGAAGTTTATGCAGGATAAGCGTAGCACTGGTTTTTGCAACCAAGAATGCTTCCCTTTCCCACCACCAGAATGGACCAGAACCACTCTGAAAGCCATTTTCGAGCGCCACTTCAGGGTGGAACAAGCTGGCCGCACACTGGGAAGTCAGCCAAGGCCCAGTTTCCAAAATGCGGCGTGCTTTGCATCCTAGCCGATGGCCCTGCATTGCTTTGTGGGCTCCATGCGGGTTTCTGCTGAAAGGGTTTGGAAAGTGGGCTCGTGGTGATTTCGGAGGCTGGAGAATGTTAGCCTCTTCAAGCTGCATGACAGGTGGTGCTAATACCAGGCACCAGAGATGCTTGACAGCATGGTAGCGAACCGTTAATGTTCCTTGCCCAAGCCCTTTGGGCGTTTTTTGTGTGATGCAAGCGCGTGATCCGTCTGAGAAAGAGGCCTCGCAGACTGCAAGCGGCGAGGCTTTGTTGCGGTGCAGATTGTCATTGCCAGTCTGATTGGGTTTTGAGGTGTGAGGAGGCCTACCTTCAGCATGTGCATAACAGGCAGCACGACACTTCCAGTGTTGGCTTGCAATCCCAAGGCCTTTCCAAGTTCCAAGGTTCTACCTTGACAGAGGCGGTTCTGCACAAACACCTGTTTTCACATTTTGGGTCCAAACGAGCTTAAAACCCAGGACAACCCCCCGCACAAACCCCCGGACAACCCTCCGGACAGCTTTGAGGGCACAAAATCGGCGGGACAACTCCCCAGACAAACCCCGGACAACCCTCCGGACAGCTTTGAACCCCCGGACAAACCCCTGGACAAGTCTTCGGACACGTTTGGAACATGCCAAAACCATTCGGAAACCACTCCGAAACTACTCGGAAGCCGCACTCGGAAACTATTCGGAACCGGCTCAAAACCATTCGGGAATCACTCGGAGGGAAGTATTCTCGCGGGAGGGGTGGTTTGCAGCATAAATCTCGGCAAAGTGCGCGGACAACATCGGACAACATCGGACAACCCAACCCTCCGGACAACCCTCCGGACAACCCCGAACAACTTGCCGGACAGCTGTTCGTCCAGCAGTTTGTCCCGCACTTTGTTCCGCACTTTGTCCCACACTTTGTCCCGCACTCTGTCCCGCATATCGATGGGGGTGTTTATGCAGAAGGGCATTCGTCAAGTTCTACCCAAAATGTCCCAAACTTCTGACAGACACAATCCCCGAGCTGTGTGTGGGGCCGGACGCTTCCGGTAGGCTCAGGTGTGATTGCTGGCGCTCCAGGGGCAGACCAACCCAGACTCCTGGTCGGTTTCCTTGTCGAGCTCTTTCTCTGCTGGAGTTGTTGATCGCTGCTGCTGCCCCGCTTGGCGCGCCTTCCGGCCTGGGCGTGCCAGCTTTCTTTCGCTGCCTGCCGCTGCTTTGCGCCCGCTTCACGTTGGTACCTTTGCCTGTGCTTTTCTTTCTTTTTTGAGCCACCGGCTCTTTCCGCCGACCAGGAGGTACTCGTCTTCGACAGCAGCCTGGTCTGGTTCCTACACGGTCCTTCTTGGCCTGAGTTGCTAGGTGCGGTCTGGAATGGGCGCCGTCCAACGCGTCATCCCCCCTGGCGGTGTGTTTTTGGCACTCGTGTTTTTCTTAGTGAGCGG
This sequence comes from Effrenium voratum, assembly GCA_963377175.1. Classification (NCBI taxonomy): domain Eukaryota; class Dinophyceae; order Suessiales; family Symbiodiniaceae; genus Effrenium; species Effrenium voratum. The sequence continues at coordinate 168,567 of CAUJNA010003294.1, read as the reverse complement.
GCAACAAGCGCGGCCAGGGGTTGTTTGTTTTGTCGGTGGGCGTGCGTGGGGTTGGGGATGACACGCGGCTGGGGTTGGGAAGCTGTTTTTTACTCAATTTGGCGCGCTCGCTGCGGGGGTGCTGCCCCAAGTCGCAAGCTGTTTGTGTTTTGTCGCCTGGGCGTGCTCGTTTCGGGCGCTCCCCAAACACGGCGCAGCTGGAGGTTGGGAAGCTGTTTCTTCTTCTTGTCGGGAGGAGTCGCTGGGCATGCTTGTGTCAGGCGTGCTCCCCCAACATGGCGCAGCTGGGCGTTGGGACCACCAACGCACTGCAGCTGAGCATGGGGAACTTGTTTGCTCTGACTGGGTGAGCTTGCCACGGGCGTGCGATCTTCAACGCGGGCACGGATTGGGGGTTGGGGTGCTGTTTTTATTTGGTTGCTGGGCGATTTGGCTTCTCCCAACACAGCGCGGCTGGGAAGGGGAACCAGCGCTGGTTTGCTTCTCACTGGGCCTGCTCGCGGGTGCTCCTGCAATACGGCGCGGCTGGAGTTTACGAAACGGTGGTTTTTTCTAATGTGGCGTGCTCGCCTTGTGGGTGCTCCCCCAAGCACGGCTGGGGATTGGCGCTGGCGTTCTTTTTGTCAGGGCGTGCTCGTTTCGGGGGTGCTCGAGCATGTTCGTTCCGGGGTGCCCCCCGCCCTGCAACATAGCGGCTGGGATGGGGTGCTCCCCACGTGGTCCGACTGAGCGTTGGCAAATTGTTTGGCTCGGCACGCTTGCCGCGCAGCTGGAGGTTGTGAGGTCTGTGTTTTTGGAGGGGGGAGTCATTGGTTGGCTGTGACGGTGCTGGGGATGTGGAAGCAGCGCCGGGGCAACTTGGCACGTCTGCGGGAAGCCCTTTTTGATTGGGCTTCACAGCGCGGCTGGGCATTGAAGCTGTGTTTTTCTGATTTGCCTTGGGGCGCGGTTTTTTGAATCTTAGTTTCTCTACAGGCTTGCTGTTGTGGGGGTGCTCCCAACAGCGCGGTTGGGGATGGGTTCCCTCAACACGGCGCAGCTGGTGCTTGCCGAGCTGCAGTTTTCTCACTGGGCGTGTCCGTCGGCGGCGAACTTGATGCGTGGCCTACATCATAGACCGGCCCTCTTGCTTTGTTTGCCTGTCAATCGGCTGCCGCGCCGCTGGTGTCAGGCACGCTTCCGCTGCTCACTACTGCTGCCGCACCCGCTCCTTCTGCCGGGCCACCGCTGCCGCCGCTGCTGGCGTGCTGCCCTCGCCGCTGCTGCTGCTGCTGCTGCTGCTGCTGCTGCTGCTGCTGCTGCTGCTGTTTTGCTGCTGCTGCTGCTGTTTTGCTGCTGCTGCTGCTGCTGCTGCTGCTGCTGCTGCTTCTGCTGCTGCTGCTGCTGCTGCTGCTGTTTTGCTGCTGCTGCTGCTGCTGCTGCTGCTGCTGCTGCTGCTGCTGCTGCTGCTGCTGCTGCTGCTGCTGCTGCTGCTGCTGCTGCTGCTGCTGCTGTTTTGCTGTTGCTGCTGCTGCTGCTGCTGCTGCTGCTGCTGCTGCTGCTGCTGCTGCTGTTTTGCTGCTGCTGCTGCTGCTGCTGCTGCTGCTGCTGCTGCTGCTGCTGCTGCTGCTGCTGTTTTGCTGCTGCTGCTGCTGCTGCTGCTGCTGCTGCTGCTGCTGCTGCTGCTGCTGTTTTGCTGCTGCTGCTGCTGCTGCTGCTGCTGCTGCTGCTGCTGCTGCTGCTGCTGCTGCTGCTGTTTTGCTGCTGCTGCTGCTGCTGCTGCTGCTGCTGTTTTGCTGTTGCTGCTGCTGCTGCTGCTGCTGCTGCTGCTGCTGTTTTGCTGTTGCTGCTGCTGTTTTGCTGCTGCTGCTGCTGCTGCTGCTGCTGTTGCTGTTGCTGCTCGTGTGATCGTCGTCGTCGTTGTTGTTGTCGGCTGTTGTTGCTGTTTTGCATGTTGGACTGTTGCTCTGGGATGGCCATGACGCTTGCAAAGCCATCTCCCTGGCCTGATCTCCAGCGGGCAAGCTGCTGTGAGGGATGCTGCCAGGTGTTTGGCTTTGGCGTTGTTCCGCGCCAAAGGCCGTGTCTGTCTGTTTGTCTGTTTGTCTGTTTGTCTGTTTGTCTGTTTGTCTGTCTGTCTGTCTGTCTGTCTGTCTGTCTGTCTGTCTGTCTGTCTGTCTGTCTGTCTGTCTGTCTGTCTGTCTGTCTGTCTGTGTCTGTCTGTCTGTCTGTCTGTCTGTCTGTCTGTCTGTCTGTCTGTCTGTCTGTCTGTCTGTCTGTCTGTCTGTCTGTCTGTCTGTCTGTCTGTCTGTCTGTCTGTCTGTCTGTCTGTCTGTCTGTCTGTCTGTCTGTCTGTCTGTCTGTCTGTCTGACAGACACAATTTGTCACTGCCTCTGAAAATGGCGCAATGTCGCCGTAGGTTGTTGGAGAAAGGTGCGTACCGATGCTGGACAGCTCAATCCCTTCTCCCTAAGAACAAATACGGACCATTGCGGAGCCCCCAAAGCATCGATTTCTGGGAAGTATTTTTCTATTGATTTGATAGCGTAAGGTTGGGTGCCCAGAAGTTTTGCTTCGGTGGTACAAACGGGGTCGACACCGTCTCGGTTTCGGATCTCTGGAATCTTCGATCCTGCATTGCTAGGCGCAGTTGAAATTGCAGTCGGATATGAATCTACATGGGTGTGGGTCACGCAGGTTTTAGTATGTTTTAGTCCTTGTTTCCATTTACCAAGTTCTCTTTTTTGGTATCAATTTTTGACCCACACCCACGTGCTAACATCAATGTTGACTAGGAGAGCCTTTTTCTGAGACTGCAGTCGGGCGGCGCTAAATTTGTTGGTTGAAAATTGTATGAATTTAGTATTGGGAGATTGGGGGTTGGGAACAAACATTGACTGATAGGGCGTATTTATTTGATAACAGGGAAGGGGTTGCGTGGTTTGAATGTTGCGGATGCAAGCAGTTGGGGATCCGTGCGATGGGGAGAAGTATGCATGTTTTGAAGCACATACTCAAGAATGGCTTGCCCGAAAGCGAAGCTCGCGCGTGGCCAGCCCTGACAAGGCAACTTGATGCATGCCGCTGACAACACAGAAAGTTGTCATGTGGCAAGATATCTTTTTTTTGGTTTTGCAAGTGGCGTGTTATGGAACCTGAATTTGAGCCGCCAGCGCCCCAACACTCCTGGAGATGCAAAATCCTGAGGCTGAGCTGAGTTTGGCGAAGCCCATCGCGTTGGGCGCTCCCTTCCGTGCGCGGGCCCGGGGCCGAGAGGACCAAAGCGCACGTGAAATCAAAGCAGCCGAAGGAAGCTTAAACCTACCGTTTTCACGCGGCTTCAAATGGCAACGAACAAGACTTGCAGGTTGTGAACAGTTGGCATGCCCAATCTTCGAATTGAAGCCGCACAGATGCTTGGAACATACTGTCACTAATCATGCCGTAAAAGAAACCGGAAGAAAAAGTCCGCACGAACTGGTGTAGGTTCTACAAGTTTGCCCCGTCAGCAAAGCATGGCTTTGTTCTGTTACGGGGGCCTTCAGGGCACGCACAGGTCAAAAGGCCTAGGCGAAACCTCCAACCTGATCGGAAGAGCGCGCCCCGAGCCACCAAACTGTATAGCACATGCGCAGCGAAGTTGCGCTGTTTATTTGGAAGAGTGTTGGGGGGCGTGAGTAAAGAAGGCGAGTCGATACGGGGGCGTCACTTGGATCACAACTTACAACCGTTTTGCTTCGCGCAGCAGCTCCGCGGCACGGCGAGAAACGCTACGGAAATATGTAGCTTCAGTAAGTTTGTGCGACGAACCGCAGAAATCGCAGCCCATGAAGTTCTTGCAGGACCTACTGCGCCCACACCATTTGACAACATGTCTAAGCATGTTTTGCGGGGAGAAACATACTTGATCAAAGGAGGCTTCCTAGCTACATTTCCTCATGCAACACATGTTCAGTTTTGGGAGGCAAGCTTATCTTCTGGGTGCATGATTTTGAGATCTCACCCCGGAAGCTTATGGGGGATGCCCCACACAAGTTCTCAGCAACAGAACCCATCAAGCTACCTAAGTCTGCCGGTGCTTCCCACAGGAAGGGAGGCATCGCTCAGCTTAGAACTCGACGGTGCGCTGCTCGCGCGTTGGAGGCAAACTCTGCCCCGCTGATGTTGGAGGAGCTGGAGGACAGCATTTTCCGAGTGGCGGTTTGCCATTAATAACTCCCCCCCTTCAAGAAAGAAGCACAAAAACGGTACCATCAACAAAGACAAATGGGGGTTGATCAATATTCCTGGCCCCAAAATGGCCATGGGCAAGTTTTCCATCCAGTGCTGAAAGCCGTGTAATTTAATTGCTGCGTGCAGTTTGGCCAAGTAAGGCTGTTCAGTGCCCTTCCGGACGGGGGCAAAAGCTCGCCAGGCTTTGACCGAGCCGGTGGGCCTAGTCCAAAAACCCAAATGGCATCTGGCAGGCTGACCGGCCACAGGCACACAAGAAAGTCAGACGTACATTCATATTGTGCATTTATAGGTATATAAATAAATGTATATATATATATATATTTCTGCTTTAGGACCTAGCTTTTTTCTTCTCCATCTGGGACTAGAACCAGGGGTGTGTGCTTACCGTTTGGCAGGCGGGTGTGCGGTGCTGAGCGCGTATGCTTGAGCGGCAAGCGGCCGCTTGCCGTTTGGCATGCGTGGACACAGTGCTGAGCGGGCGCACTTGAGCGGGTGTGCTTATCATTTGGCATGTGTGGATGCTGAGCGGGCGCACTTTCTTTCCCTCTTGCACGTGAGCAACGTGGGGGACAACGCCCGCGCGGGCGTGCAATTCACAGCAAGTATGCGGAAGAGGTGCCGCTGAGCGGATTGATCAGCACCGCGTGTGGGGCATCAACCGTCATGTGACACAATATAGCATGTTTTGACATGCTTCTATTTGGGGCCACTTGGCTCAAGTCCCGCCAACCGTGGGCAGGATTTTGCCAGCGCATGGTACAAACTCGCACCGGGTGTGTGAAAGAGACAAAACTAGCCGTGAAACCACAAACGAGCTGACTCAGCGTTTGCTTCCTCATTCGGGGATATTGCTTGCGATTGTATATCGGTTTCCCTTCGGTTCTCAAACATATGTGCATATGTATAGAAAGATGGCCGGCGAGATGTGTGGTAAAGACTCCTGCGCCTCAACAACTTTGCGGCGATGTGTCAGCATGCTTGCCGTCATGTTGCTGCGTTGGTTGTGACCTAGTCCTGAAACTCGCCAAAAGAAGTTCGTGCTTGCTTTCCCAAGTCACAAGTGCAACCCCGGAAGTTTTGCGGAATGTAACGCGATCAGCCTTTGGTTTTCTCTCGCTATGCCAGCCGCCAACAGCAGGCCGAATGCGACGACGCTGGTGTCAATGGTTGCACGTAAAAGACAAACGACTTGAACACACAGAGAAAGCAAACAGTTCGAGGACATTTCGTGGAGAACTGTTTAAGCCCAAATGGGATTCCATGATATGTTCTGCGAAAATCAGGTGGCATTTGGGGGTTGATCAAAAGGTCCTTGCAAGGAGTTATGTATTCGGTGACCATTCATCTTGGCTTAAATTCCTCCGCGAAAGATCGGCGATGGAGTTCGCGAAAGAAACATATATTTTTTTTCGCGAAGGATTCCGCGTTGGATTCTTGGAGGCATGCCTGTGCACTTACATATTTGCAGACCCCGCTCCCTTGTAGATAGGGAGATACGCAGCACCTGCACTTGCAGTATTGATTTCCTGCCTGTGTTGGGAATGGTGCAAATCAATAACGTTGGCTGGGCTATTTTGGAGCAAGTTTCGCGAAAGATCCGCGAAAGACCGGCGAAAGGCCAGGGAGCTTGTTGCAAGGTTCCGCGCATCGCTGGCAAGCGCAAGTGGAAAGGGCGAATGACGGTGACTGCTCGCAGTTAACACTACGTACTGCACGCAAGTGAACTGCGGCCACCGTGTTTGCAAGCATAACTGCAGCAGTCACAATGGCTCCAGAGCGCACGCTGCAAACAAAAGGGCGTGGCGATGGAGTCGCGAAAGATTCGCGAAAGAAACTTTTTTCTCGCGAAGA